>JAOXNR010018744.1:0-27114 GCA_028571225.1 Parsonsia alboflavescens
AATTTATTTCATTTAGAATTTAATAATAATAATAATAATTTATATTTAACTTAAAATAATAATAATTTTTAGTTAATTTAAAATTTAATGAAATTAATTTTTATTTAATTCCAAGTTTAATAATATTTATTTTTATTTTAATTTAAAATTTTATGATAATAATAATTTATTAATAATAATACTCCGACCTTCCATATAATATCTTGACCTTCAAAATATTATCCCGACCTTCTATAGATTATCCCGACCTTTTGTGATATTAAAATTTTTATAATAATAAAAATAATGAAATAATAATGGCCGACCTTCCATACATTATACTGATCTTCTATAAATTATCTCAATCTTCAGTGACTATTTAAAATTTTATAATAATAATAAAGAAATAAGAATAACCGATCTTCCATATATTATCCCAGCCTTCCATATACTATCCCGTCCTTATATAAATTATCCTGACCTTCAGTAACTATTTAAAATTTTATAATAATAATAATAAAGAAATAAAAATGGCCGACCTTCCATAAATTATCTCGACCGTCCATACTATCCAATCCTTTTATTGATTATCCTGACCTTCTATATTTAAAAATTTATAATAATAATAATAATGAAATAATAATGGCAGACCTTTCATATATTATCCCGACCTTCAATAGATTATCCCAACCTTCCATAGTTTTAACCCAAAAAGTCTAATGCCAACTTCCCGAATTGTTTATCCCACAAATATGCCTCCAAATAGGCTTAACACACTCAATTATTGTCAACAAAATTTAAAAAAGATGATAGTAATATATTTCTAGTACAAACCGAAGCAAAAAACAATAAGATGATAGTTAAAATTTCTAGTTCAAAAGCAAAACAATGAAGGTGACAGAAATGACGCAGACATCACTACCATTTTGCATAAAATCATGGAGATAAAAAAAAATTTTAAATGATGCAAAACTTACCTGTGGCTAGTCATTCTCTCTTTTTTTTTTTTTTTACAACGGTTTATCTTCTTCTTCTTCCATGGCACCGGCGAGCTAGCGGTAAACACTTTCCATTGCACCGGCGAGTTTGAAAAAAATGGGTTGTGAGAGGACTTAGGCGGAAGGTGCAATGATTGGGTTTATGATCGTTTGAATAAAGGTTTGGGAAAAGTCTGGTGAATGAGTTGTAAGAAACCCAATTGGAATTCCTATCGAATTTGGGAAAGGTCGATTGAATGAGGGCGAATGGGTCGTTTCCATTTGGTCAGATGTTATCTTTTCTTAAATTGAGTGTCCGTACCAATTTGGATATACAGTGAACTTCAATAATTAATTTCTTATCCATTTTTTTAATATATTATTTTTAAAGAGTTATGTGGAGGTCTTTTTTGTTTTTTTGGCAATCATTATTAAGAGTTAGGAGAAAATCAAAGTGTATTTTATGGGTTGATGTTTTTAAGAATTTTGAAGCTTTTTATTATTTCCTCAAAATAAGCTTAAACTCTAGCAAATAAATAGAAATATATAAAATTGCAGGAATCTTCATACTTAAATCAGATTATAAAACGAATCATCCCATCCGATAATGTTCCTTCAAAATTTTTGGATTTTTGCTCAAAAAAATTTTATTTATCTTATATGATATAATCCTTTCTTCCTTACCAGTTCATATATACATGACCAATAGTGCGAATGTGTTACAGATGGCTTAACACTTTGCAATCACAAGAGAACAGGTAAAATGATACTGTGAAAAAGCACCTTTCAATTACCTAAAATTGTTATAAAATTTTATTATTGATTTTTTTTTCAACAAAAAATTGTACTGAAATAAGATTTTCAAGTTCATAGAAACCCTACAAAAATAATAATGTATTCAATAAATAAAAATTTAATCTAATTTAGTTTAGTTCAATCAGTCAACTCATAAGATAAATATGGATAAAGTCAAACAAATTGATTAAAAAAAAAACAACCATTTATGTTTTTGATGATTTAAGCAAATCATTTAAAAGTAAAATTACAAATATTACGATATTTTAATAAAAATAAAATGAACATGCATGTTGCTTTTTACGCAGGTCTTCAACTAGTTTTTGATTTAATGCATAAAACTAATTTGATCTTCGGATCACCCCCAAAAGATCGGTGTGTATGTGAATTAATTAAAGATATCAGAGTAGGCTATTGCTACAAGGATAAATCTGATGCATAAGGTAGTTTTGAAAAGTTTAGAGAAATAGTTGAATTCTACTTGACATGTTTAGTAGAGAGAAAATTAGAATTTTGAATGTTAATTGGATGAGTTCTATTTTGTGTTACGATTGTTTTTCTTACTCAAACCTGTTTCATTGAAAGTAGGTGGATTTTATTCGTGGGATCATTTCTTTTTTAGATTATTGCATACTTTATTTGCTACTCTCTCCACCTATTATGAAGTGTCCTTATTTGTGGGATTTTAACCCATTCATGATTATGTGTAGTTCTAAACTTGTGTCTTGATCTTTGAGACTAAACTTGAGCTCGACCTTTCCGTCAATCTTGTGGACCGATTGAGGTCCTTCGTTCCATTGAACTTGTCAAGTTCGTGAAATCGATTTGGGATTCATGGACTCCCTATTTCATATTTTAACTTTATTGTACCTAAACCATTATAAACGTAGTGAAAACTCTCTAATGGATTTTAATATCGGGTTATGACTTAACGATCTCGTTGATAAAATTTTGACTATTTTTATTTGCTAAATAAATTTTTGTTAATTTGGTAGAGATAATTATGGTTTTTTTCAAATTTAATTGAAATTGAAATTTTAAATGAAAATGAATATATAAACTAAATCATAAATAAATACTAAAAAATTTAACCGTACTCAATTAGTAGAGCAATCTAAGTGGTTGTAGGTTGGAACAAGGCGCGAATGTTATTGAAGTTTATTTATCCTTTAGCGAGTATTAGCTAGAGCCGCATCATGAGGGTAAAATAATAGAATTAAAAATCTTGTAATATATAAATTGCAGGTTTGAGGTTTTTTGACTGAATCAAATCAAATCCCATTACACGTTATGTTATAATCCCTGTGTATAACCCGGACAACCTTGGCCAGCCGCAACTGCCAGCGAAAAGGATGCCAAAAGCAAACTCAGCCATGCTCCTCCACGTGTGCACTGCCCCATCGTGCGAGTGATGCATACGCTCTCCCATCGACCACTCTTCACCGCTTGTATAATTTATTATTATTATTTTTTAAAATTTATTAAAATCCAAAATCCTTTAATGGTTTCTCTTCCTCGCTCTTTTCTTTCGCCGGTTGTTTCCCCAAATCAACCCCGCCTTCCCGAAATTGAAATATACTGAAAAATACAAAAATAGATTTGGAAAAAAGAAGAAGAAAGAGAAATCATCGTATAAAGACAAATAAATACTGGGGAAACTAGAAATAAAATACATCGATCCTTTTTTTTTGTGTGTGTTATCTGTTCTTGGATTGATTTGATTTCAAACTGTATTTGATTTTACGGTGATGGTGCGGATGTTGGGGATGGCGGAGCCACCGGCGGTTGCTGCGGTGGTGGCGTTCGACCTCAAAGACGCTTTAAGTTGGTGGGACCAAGTTAATGAGTCTCCTCTTTGGCAAGACCGTACATTTCACGTGCTTGCTGCTTTATACGGAGTCGTCGCCGCCGTTGCTCTCGTAATCTTTTCCATTTTTGGTTTTTTGAATCTGCATTTAACCTTGTGATTGAAGGTTTAAATTTTTCTTTATTTACCTTATGCGCACACATTATTCCAATCGTGAACATGGATGCGTTTGTTATTATTATGTGCGTTTGCATTCCGTAAATTGGGTGTTCGGAATATATACGATTTGTTATATTTTTGAATTATTATTATTTTTTGGAAATCTGACCTAATTGGTTTAGTTATCGATCTATTTGGGAAGAAGATTCTCGGTGATATTGGATTGAAGCTGACCAAGTTTTTGAATTTGTTTCCTTAATTTGACCGGTGAACTGAAACTGTTGCTGTAACCAATTTGAATCAATTCCTTATTAAACTATTTTATGAATCTATGTACGTATGTTAATGTTTTGCTTTTCTAAGAATTTTATTGGTTTCGACTTTCATGATGATTTCCTCATATGTATTGAATAATAGGTACAACTGGTTCGTATACAATTGAGAGTACCGGAGTATGGCTGGACAACACAGAAAGTCTTCCATTTTCTCAATTTCTTAGTGAATGGGGGTTTGTGCCTTTTTGTAGTTGTTGAAGTATTTTGAAATATTTTCTCATTTGAATAATGTACTCTGCCAGCTATAAGTGAATATGGTTCTCCATATGCCCACTTATGTGGATAATATAGCATCATCGTCATTTCATGTTGTGAATTTTATTTCCTTTTACATTTTTGTAATTTTTCATGGCTAACTGCAATCCTTTTCTTTGTCAGTTCGATGTTTGGTTTTCGTTTTCCGGCGGGATGTTCAAAAGTTGAATCCAGAGGTTGGAGTCAGAATTTTGCATCATTTGGTGGTTTTTTTTTGCTTTCTTCCTAACTTGTCTTGCTTGCTCATGTCATCTTTACTAGATTCTTCAACATGTCATGCTTGACATGCCAAGTCTTGTCTTTTTCACTACTTATGCTCTTCTAGTACTCTTCTGGGCGGAAATATATTACCAGGTGTGTTACTTCATTGTTACTACTTTTTTAGGGTTTTTCATTAATAATGTTATCCTCGTGAATTTTCTTTTCATGTATGGTCTTTTTGATTCCTTGCTGGTCCGTTGCCATGCAAATATGCTGTGGAAGATGTTTTGGGTGTTTGAAAATTTGGATACTTTTTAGTGTGGAGATTACAACTTTTTGGTAGATGATAATATGGTTGTTTAATTGAGGCAAGTAAATCCATTTTGCTTCCAGAGTTCTAGTTTCCTGTCAACATTATAGTATGCTTAGAGGATTCCAGCATTTTCTCACTAGAATCCATTTATTCAATTATCCTCCAATTAATGTTTAGCCCATCTAATCTTCAGCTTTTCTTGTTAATGCTTCGTAGGCACGTGCTGTATCTACAGATGGGCTGAGGCCAAGTTTCTTCACAATTAATGGGATTGTGTATGCTATTCAGGTGAAAACTTTTATTCTTTTAATTTTTTAATTTTTTTTAACAAGTGTGATTGTGTATGCAGGCTTTTTTAAAGTTTCAACATCATCTTTCTTTGTCTCATGTTGTCATAATTTTTTTTCATGTACATACTGTTATTAGTTTTTCCTCAGGACTTCTTTTTTCATCTTTTTTTAATATAATAATTATACTACAATCTTTTAAACTGTGTATCTGGATTTGGTGTTTCCATCAATCAAAGTGAAGCAATGACCATTTTTTAATCTTTGGTTGTTTTTTGGGCTCAGATGGTTGACATGAAAAACACTTTTCAATTTTATGTATTGTGCGGCTGTTATTCTTTTGTTTTTATTATTTTATGTTCTGTGAATGGCTTGTCATCATAAAAGAGTAGCCATGTCATGATGACATGGCATACAGTGCATTTTATTTCTTAGTTGTTTGAGAAGTTGGATTTAATGATTGGTCTTTTAAAAACTGCACCTTACCATGTGGATGGAGAATTCTTTAATTGTTTAGCTAAGTCGCACATCAATTTCTCGTAGATCATCTTGTGGCTGGTTCTATGGTGGAAGCCCATCTCTGCTTTGGTCATCTTGTCAAAGATGTTCTTTGCAGGTTCTTGATTTTCATTATACCTTCAGTTTTTTGCAAGGGCACGTGTTTCAATTTGTTATAACATTTGTGATTCTGGCAGCTGTGTCTTTATTTGCGGCACTTGGGTTTCTTCTCTATGGTGGAAGGTAAGTCATGAATATTTATTCCTTTAGGCTTGTACCTTCTCTTAAAGAAACTTACTGGATTTAGCAATCAATCCGGTCACTAGAGCTTCATGTCTTTGTGTAGGTGCGTGCGTTTTTATTTAACTAGGATTATGGGCCAAGGACTAAATGATGTGTTCTACAGTTTGTTCAAGCACTTGCCCTCAAAAAGAGAAAGAAATTAGGTTGCACATTTATAATCTATATGCTTTAGAAACAAAACCTAATAGACATTTGTGAAGAAGTATTGAGGGAAGAATATTTAGCAGAAGATAAGAAACATTTAAGTATTAATTTTATGAATCATTTTAAGTGGCATTTTTTTCTCAAATGGATATACATTTTATGCTTGAACCATTTAGTTTTGAATGGTTAATTTAGTTGTTAATGAGACCCTTAATAGGCCTGATTTTGTGAAACTTAATGGTGACACTTCTAGAAGTTCCTTTCCAGAAGGGTGTTCAGTAAAAATATATAGCTCAAACTATTTGAAAATTTAAGTTTGCTTCAAATTTTTGGCAGTTCAGATTCTTTTGGAACATCCTTATGTTTGATTTTGGCAGTTAAGAATCTGATAGAAGGACAAGGTGCAGAGATTTTAGAAACCTGAGGGCAACATCCCAATGTCTTTTGGTCTGGAAAAAAAAATGTATATTTGAGAAGTAATAGTGGATTTGAATGTAGAACTATTTCTTCTCTCTTCCTCTTCACAATAAATTGTTAAAACAGATGACTTCTAAAATTTGGGCTATTATGATATGTTTTGGCGTAGATAATACCAAAAAATTTAGAAATGTCCATTTGAATAATTATTTCATGTCATCTACTAATTTTTATTGAATGTTTGAACTCTCCCAAGTAGTGATGAAAACACCAATTTGACAAACTTTAATGTCCGTGGCATTAAACTCTAGAAGTTGTAAAATCATATTGGCCTTGATTTGTTTTTGTTTAACACCTCTCAACAATTGTTGAAGTTATCAATTGATAGCATTAAATTGCAAAAATGGAAATGTAATTAGTACTTATCATAATTGTGGGTGCATCTTAATAGGCGTGCCTACTATTTGTGTTTTGATTATCCGGATTATGTTTGTCTACCTCTTTTTCTTTCTTACACACATCTATCTGTGTTTTGCATCTCTTGAAATGTTGTTCATCATCATTTGATTTTGACCTGTTGCTTTCTTCTTCCTGCAGGCTCTTCTTAATGTTGCAGCGGTTCCCTGTGGAATCAAAAGGAAGGCGTAAAAAGCTACAGGAGGTGGAGCACTTGATTGCCAAAAATTTTTTCCTTTTTATTTTGTATTTCGTAAATAAATTCTTACTATCAATTCGGACTCTGCAGGTTGGATATGTGACCACAATATGCTTTTCTTGTTTCCTTATCAGATGCATCATGGTGAGAAACATGATTTGTTGAAGAATTGTGTCAAATGAAGCTAGTTGACTAAATTACAGTGATTTTTTGTTATATGTTGGAATCTGTGTTCATACATCCACTATGTATATGTTAGGAGATTGAAGCTGGAATTCTTGTTCAATATTACATGACTGAAGATTTCTAAATGTTCTACTTTCATTTTGATTCTTTTCCAACTTATTTTTATTACGATTTTTGTTGCTGCAGATGTGTTTTGATGCATTTGACCCTGCTGCAGATCTTGATGTTTTAGATCATCCTATCTTGAACTTCATATATTACCTGGTAAGTTTCTACGAAAGAAAACCTATGTTTTATCAAAAATTAATGAGAGGAAGCAATGATTTGATATTTGAACTTTTCTGTTTTCATAAATTTATACTTCAGTACATGTTCTTGAACAAAGTTGTGTAGCACGTTTTATTTATACCCTGCTTTTCTTGAGGTGAATTTCCAAAAGCCTTTCAAATTAGGGATGGGTTTGGTGTTAAATCCCTTGAAAGTCAATTTTCAACTAAGCCCCGAAAGTTAACAATTTGTTTCGACGAAACCATTTCCATCTATTCTGTTGGAAGTTAACTTGCAACTAGGCCACTTAAGGACTCAAAACAAATTTTATGAACATTCGTCTGATATTAAAGTGAAAAAATGAAATGGCAAGCCCTAATTGCAATTGAAGTTGTGGTAAAACATGATCTAAAATTCTTCACCATTACTCTAATCTGTAGATTCCTTTCTGCTGTCTTTTCTGGGCAGTATTGCTGATGTCAGTGACTGGGATTGTCATGCATATATATTCGCTTCTCCTTCTCCTTCTCCTGTGATCTCCCCCTCTTCTTTTTCTGCTTGCAGTTACCTGTTCTCTAGCCCATCCTTTCCACGATCTATCTGCCATCTGGTTCTCTCTGCCACAGATGGAAAGTTGAAAACCAATCTTTAACCTCCAACTTAAATATTGAAATCTTTATATTTATCTGTTCTCTCTAATTGAGATGGATTCTTGTCTTGTTTTTTGAGGGGTTTTATTGAGCATGTGAAGAATGTTGTATATGAAGATGTCAACAAGTGGTAGTAGAGGAGAATAAAAGGAAAACAATTCCTTGTGGCATCAGAATGTTTGCTGTTTAGTAATTCACACATGCCTTTCCTTCCCCGAGATTTCTGTCTCTGCATTTTTCAATGGGTGTTGCAAAGTATGGGCTAGGAAATAGTTTTACAACTTTGCCTTTTAGTATATTGTTATTTTATGGAAGCCCTGTTTTGACTGCTTGTGAAGTTTTCTATTGGAAAATTTAACTAGCGGGCTGGATTTTGACAGAAGTTTGATATGGTGGGCTTATGACTCTTGAGGAGTTTGATGGACACAAACCCCTAACTTGAATGGATTCACCTTTTCTCTTAAAATGAACAGGCCACTGTTACTTCCAGTGTATTTATGTGTTTCTGATCATGTCTTGCAATTCTTACTGTTGACTGAAAATTTCATGTTTTTGTGCAATACCTTAGGCCACTTCTTTTAAAGATTTTTCTGGTTGGTATGGATATGCCTTGTTTCTTAGGAATTTTATCTGCTAAGAACTTTTTGCGTACAAGTTAGATTGAACCTTTGGGTGCTCAGCTCAATAGAACATCATTATAGTTCAGTTGCAGAGACAAACTAAGCAATACGTTCACTTTGCCTAGTGGCTTGTAGAGATCACTTCAGTTCTCGAATTTGTGAAAAAGAAATTGTTTTGTACATCATCCATTATAGAGCGTTCTGAAGATTCACTGCAGATTCTGCCAGAGATTCCTTGATTCTAATTTCCTATTTATGGAATTTGGTTTACATGTTAAATCCATGTCATTTGTTTCTTGATCATTTTCAGTAATACATTATTGTTGGTCTTGTATTTTCTGATCTCAGATTTACTTTAAATGGTTATTTTAAGTGAAAAATTGATTTTGTTTACCCTGTTTATGTTTTTTATTATAAAATATAAGTAAGTAGTTTAAGGCTGTTTTCTCAAAGGTGGTTTTTCAATTATTGATGCATATTTATTATTTTTTCACTTTTACCCTTCATTTAATATCTCCTTTCTTGAGAAATATATTTGTAGTTATAAATAAGAGAGAAAGGGTATATTGGACATGTCATACGTATCATTATTGTTATGTAATGACTTTTATTGGGACATTGGTAGTATGATTACCAAATTGGCAATGAACTATTTATCTATTCTCATCATTACTTGTGCTTTTTAGTGAATTTTTTGTGTCTGTTCCTTTCAATTCTTTCAGTTGGTGGAAATATTGCCTTCTGCACTTGTTCTCTTCATTTTGAGGAAGTTGCCTCCAAAACGTGGCATCACACAGTATCATCCCATTCGATGATTCAAAGGAGAGCCAGATTAATGTTTGAAAATGAGATTCAAGGTTGGATGGGTATTAGATAAGTCAGGTTTTGGTGGTTCTTTAGCTGGAGCAATGGAACGGAGGCTGAAAATGTGGGCAGTTCTTGGTAATTGTTTTGTATGTAGTCAGTTAGTCTAAAGCTCTAGCTTCATCTCGTCTCTTGCAGATTGTGGAATCTGTTACCTCAACAGTCAGCCATCTCAGAATTTTGATACAGTTATGACTGTGATTTAATTTTTTGAATGAAATGACGTTTGATTTTGTATATATAATATGGGTATCACGATACGGTTTATTCATTTGGGTATGTGTGGGGAAATTTTTACAACAGGCTACTGTTAACAATTTGTTCACAATTTATCAAGTAAAGTTTCTGGCGGAGTTATTTGAAGTGGTTCCTGAGAAAAGGGCAACGGGATGGAGCTTCTGGCTGTATGGATTACCAGGATGCTCTATTGAATTCTGTCTGCTAATCTAATTTGAGGTTAATTTTCTATTAAACATTGCGGCCCTTGTGCTTATAGTCCCGTCCTCATTTTTTTATATTTCCTCCTATCTTTAATTGAATTGAATTAAATTACTCATTTTGATTTGCAAATTTTATTGAATTATTCCCTTAATTCATTTTAGATGTAACCATACCATTATTATTATTATTATTATTGGTAAAATTTTACTTAATTTTCACAATGAAAATGAGAGGTTCAATTTTGGAAGGAGTGTTTATTCAAGAAGCCTATTGAAGGTACTGAATTCTTCTGTTTTATGGAAACAAAATTCCTTGAACTTATCGATAAAACCACATTAGGAATAGGGAGTTGAAGAGCATAGTGGCCTTGTGAACTGCAAAGGCGTGCCCCTCTGAAAATTTGCAGCTGACCTAATGATAATGAGAAAGCTTTGCCTCTGAAGAGAAGATTTAGATGGTTTGGATTTTGGATGACATCGAATGAGATGGATAGGTCGCTTCAAATTAATTACCAGAAAAAAAGCTAGAAAAAGAAATTGAATTGGAGGATCATTCTATCTCCAATTATTAATTCTTGCCTCCATGAAGTACACTAGTATTTTGGGAGAATTTTTATGGTGAATTTGGATGTTTGTTCCATTTTAGTGGTTGAAAAGTCTAGGAAAAGGAGGAAGAAGAATGAAAGAAACGAAAATTCTTATGTTCTCTTTCGCATGGGACTTATCTCTCTTTGGCAATTCTGGAACTGAATTTGGCTGATTACCCTATTTGGAAGCTATCCTCAAATGGGAGACATTCCATGTGAAAGTATTCATATGGATTGATTTTTTCTGTATAAAAAAAAAAAAATTATGAACATTCTAAATTAAATAAATTCCCTGATATAAATGAAAATTTCTAACAAACCTAACCCCTAATCCTAATCTCCTAAAGGCAATTTTATAAGTTGTTATCATCCACTAAACTCAAAGAAGATACTTACAAAATTGGTTAGATTTTGTAGCAATTGACCAGTTTTGTTCGCAAAAATCCACTCTTCTGTAGGAAAGAGGTCTTTTTATTATTATTATTATTTTAATGTGAGGTGCCTTTTACATAGGAACAAGAAGAAGAAGTTAACATTTGAGATGGTCAATATATAGTGTTTGTGAGATGAGTATTTATTTTTGTAGTATGGTCAATATATAGTGTTTAAAATTTAGTATATATATTTTGACTATGTATGGTATGTGAGTCAAATTCGAATTGAATTAAACATGAGAAATCTAGAATTCCACTGACCTTTTTCACTTTAAAATTCAATCCAATTAGGTGTGCTAACCGTTCCTACATGCTTCTCCTTCACATTAAAAATAAATAACCGCAATGCATGCATGATTGGTTAGGAAATTTTCCAATTTTTCTCCCCCACATTTGTATCCCATGACTTTGACTATTGAAATTTCCATTCTCTCTCTCTCTCTCTCTCTCATGATTGCTTTGGTTTGGTTTTGTACATTTTTCAAACCAAATAAAACTATTTTAGTTTGGGGAATTTGAGACTAAATTAAATCATTCAAGAATTGGTTTGAATTTAATTTTATTCATTTTTTTATCAATTACATGATTCAATAAATAAAAAATGTCTTCTCTTTTCAAAATTAAGATCACAAGAGTGAATATACAATACAAGTTCATTATTATTATAAATTTAATATGAATTAATTTATTAGATTGCTCAAATTTTGGATTTCATGAATCCCTGATTCACTGGGACTCGGACGTCTGCAATCCAAAGTGGAGTAAAACGTTTCGGTTTTAGGGAAAGATTTATCAATTCCTTATTGGAAACCTTTTCCTTTTCCTTTTCCTCAATGGACTCCGAGAAAGAGAAGCTTATGGATAAGGTTGGTTTCTCGCTGAATCTATAAATATCCTTCTTCCTTCCCTAAATCAATTTCATTGAGAGTTTGTGAACATTCTTCTGTAGCCATCGATATGGCGATGGATTCTCTTGTTTCCCAATTTCTTCAAGTTGCGATGACTCAGACCCCCGCCAGCGCTCGCCAGTACCTCGAGGCTTCGAATTGGGACCTTGAAGGAGCTCTGCAACTGTTCTTCGCAGGAACCGAATCTTTGAATTCAACCCAAGAAAATCTCCCCCGTTCTTCTTCTTCTTCCTCTCCTCCTCCCCAGCAGGGGTCTGAATTTTCCAGTTCTAGTGGCGACGGGGTGGAGACGGAGAGTCAAGATGATGATAACGAATGTTATCGTCGCCGTACAACGACTTCCAACAATGACCTTGCTTCTCTGTTCCGTCCGCCAATGCATTTAATATTTAAAGGAGATTTCGAACTGGCAAAAGATGCGGGAAAGGAGCAGAATAGATGGGTCCTAGTGCATGTACAGTCTGATAGAGAATTCAATTCCCACAGACTTAATCGCGATACTTGGGCAGATGAAACTATTGCCGGAATTCTAAGAGCTAATTTCATCTTCTGGCAGGTAAAGAATGATGCCATCATGGGCATGAAGGTCTGTACCTATTACAAAATACACTCTTTTCCAAGTATAATGGTTATTGATCCAGTTACTGGTCAAAAGATGGCCTCCTGGACCGGTCTAATCGAACCAGTTGATTTACTGGAAAAGCTCTTGAGATTCATGGACACCAATCCACAGGATCATATTCTTAGCCTCCTTAACAGACGTCCTAAGACACATGATGAAGGAGAAGAAGAAATTCAAGAAAACAAGGACGTCGGAGGCCCAGAAACCGAGGAAGAAGAAGATACAAGAAAGATTCCTGAATATCCACCTCTGCCTGAAGAGCCAAAATGTGACAAGAGTCTAATCTGTAGAGTGGGAATCCGACTTCCTTCGGACGGCCGACGGATTCAGAGAAACTTTCTGCTGTCCGATCGAATTCAGTTGCTCTGGTCATTCTGCTTTTCTGAGATGAACGAGGAAGAAAGGAGACGGCATTTTCAATTGATACCCCCGGCCGAATGTTCCAAGTGGTTGGACTATGATAGTGATACCACTTCAACTTTGAAGGAATCAGGTCTCGCCAACTCTTTGATATCAGTGCGGCTCCAATAGATTTGAGATCTCGTTTTCTTCTCCAGCTTTTGCTGTGACTTGAATCCTTCTTATATCTGAATATCATACGTCTAAATATAAGTAATTTGTTTATACAAAATTTCATTGACTAGCTCCGCCGTCTGATGATTTAATTGTTATAATATTATTATAATAACGTGGAGGACAGAGTGGTAATTATACCAAAGTTAAATATTTTATTTAGTTATTCTGTATGAGGGAGTATTATTTTTACTCCATTAATGATCTTTCTATTTTAATAAACAAGGGATGTTGTCAAGTAATGAGATCATTAATTGGATACATGTATCTGTATATTTTTTTCAGCTTTATTCACTTCTTGGAGGGTTCAATCATTAAGATCCCTTCTCAATGAATTTACCCAAGTTCTTTTAAGCCACAAATTAAATATATAAATAAAAAACAATGCATTATTTAGTCAATGTATATAAGGTAAGAAAAATTTATAAGGATAAAGTGAAACAAAACCATAGTTTTTTTTTTGATGAAATGATCTATAATTTGAAATAATTTAAAAGTCTAGAGCTACCAATATTATGTATATTAAGACTTGGAGGAAATAATATGTTCTGTAAAAAAAATTAGACTTACATTATAAACACGAGAAATTAATATTTTCTTTAAAGATTTATTTTCGAATTATCTTAATTTCATTTGTGAATTTTAAATCTTGTAAACTTTATATACAAAAAATTAATAAAAACTTGTAAAATTTTGTTAAGCAAAACAAAATTTCAAAACTTAAAACTACTTGTATTATAAAGTAAGGAAGATTGATAGTTTTACATTACCTTTTTCATTTTCATAAGTTTTGCCTAAATCTCTCTCTTTTTTCGCCCCAATTTTTTTTTTAAAGTCTTTTTTGATCCTCCAATAATTTTATTTTGATAACTTTGATCCATAATATATTTTTTAAAACTTTTTTGATCCTCCTCCTTTTTTTTTAAACCATTAATCCATTACAACAAAATATATAACTTAGCATATTATGGATTTATTCATGACTGGTTTCAAATTTTCTAATACAACTTTTTATTATAATCTATACTAGAAAGATCCTTTTAATCTCAAGGTCTTGCTCTGCCCACGGATTCCACAATAACAAGGTGATTATGTCTACGTGATTGCAAATAAAAACATCCAAGATTCCAAGTTATTTTACATTTCCTATGAAATTTCGTCTGCGCCGCCAGCAAAGCCATTACGTCATGTTCATATCTGAGCAGTTCTTGAGCTCCAAGAATACAGATTCCTATATAAGTTCGTTTTGACTTGAAGCTTCAAATGAATAATCCCATTGAAAGAAATATACAAATTCTTAAAACCCTGTTAAGTTTTTCATCAGATCAATGAGGAAAACCGAGCTGATTTTCATCCCTTCTCCTGGAGCTGGGCACTTAGTTTCAACAGTTGGGTTTGCCAAGCTTCTTCTGAGTAGAGATGAACAGCTCTCCATCACCGTCCTCATCATGAAAATGCCTCTTGAAAATAGTTTCAAGTCCCACACAGAGTTATTCTCCGATGATTCAATATCAGGCTTACACTTCATAGAGCTTCCAAAGGTGGAATTTCCTTCTGGGGATAATCCTCCTCCCTCTGGCACTTTCCTTTCTAATTTCATTGATCTCCAGAAGCAACCGGTTCGAGAAGCCCTCGAAAGACTCATAGCCACTTCTTCTTCTGGGTCGGCCAGAATTGCTGGGCTAGTCATAGACATGTTCTGCACACCTATGATTGATGTGGCTAATGATTTTGGGATCCCATCATATGTGTTTTTCACTTCCGGTGCTGCAATGCTCTGCCTAATGTTTCATCTCCTGTATCTTAGAGATAATCTCAATCAAGATGTTACTGAGTTTAAGGATTCCGATGAGGACCTTTCGATTTCTGGTTATGTGAATCCTGTCCCGGCAAAAGTGTTACCTTCTATTGCATTAGACAAGTCAGGTGGCTCTGCCGTCTTTCTGAACTTGACCAGGAGGTTGAGAGACACAAAGGGAATCATTGTGAACACCTTCCAAGAGTTGGAATCCCACGCATTGAAATCCCTTTCTCAAAACGGGGAGAAGAATATCCCACCGGTTTTCTCTGTGGGACCAATAATCAATCTGAAAGGTAATTCTAACAAGGCCCATAATCAAGACGAGGAATCGATCATCAAATGGCTTGATAATCAACCCAATTCATCAGTCGTGTTCCTCTGCTTCGGAAGCATGGGGAGTTTCCATACCGAACAAGTCAAAGAAATTGCTTCAGCACTCGAGCGCAGTAGGCATCGATTCCTATGGTCCTTGAGGCGGCCGCCAACAGGGGACAGGCCAGCAACTCCGACCGAGTATGAAAATCTGGAAGAAGCCTTGCCGGAAGGGTTTTTACAACGGGCTTCCGGTGTCGGAAAAGTGATCGGATGGTCTCCACAGCAGGCGGTGCTATCACACCCTGCGGTGGGAGGCTTCGTGTCGCACTGTGGATGGAACTCTATACTGGAAAGTGTTTGGAGTGGTGTGCCCATAGCGACATGGCCTTTGTATGCAGAACAACAAATAAATGCTTTCCAATTGATAAAGGAATTGGAAATGGCCGTAGAGATTAAAATGGATTATAGAAAGAGTTTCTGGGATCGATCTCCAACGATTGTAACAGCTGAGGAAATTGAAAATGGGATAAAGAAATTGATGGATCTGGAGAACAGGGTGGAGGAGAAAGTGGATGAGATGAAGAGACATGGCAAAATGGCATTAGAAAAGGGTGGATCTTCGTATTCTTCAATTGGAAGTCTCATCGAGTGTTTCAAGGCCAATGATTAGTGATGGATTGGCGAACTCTTGCCATGGTTTAAGACCAAAATGTTTTCCTTGTATATTAATATGTTGTTCCTGTATTGTACGAGATTTTAATCAAATAAATAATTAGTAATTCTATAATAGTATTATGATGTGATTGTAAAATTAATTAAAATATTTATGTTAATATTTTCTGTAAACATATTATTAATTTTTTAGATTATCAAAAAAAAAAGTGAAGGATCAAAGATGACAAAATATGTTATGAAATTCCAAAAATATATATTTTTTCTGACAAGTTAAAAAACTTCCCAAAACATGTTTTCCAATCATTTGGATCAATCATGTTAAAAAAAAAAAAAATATAAAATATAAAATAAATTTATGTAGATGAAAATCACAAAAAAAAAAAGTTAACTAAAAAAAGATTGAACCTGGCTAATATTAAAAAAGAAAAAGAAAAAGAAAAAGTGAAGGACTCAAGTTTGGAATAACCGAAAAAGCCAAATTGATGTACGAAGAAGGTAAGTTCAATCATGAAGAGGTCCAACAATAAGACAGCATCCGAAAACCCAAAAAAATTATCAATGATGGAGAAGACAGAAGGGAAGGCAGGAGACGATAGGAGGTTCAATCACTGCAGTTAAAATAAAAAAAAAACAAAAAATAAAAAACAAGAGAGAAGGGAACGCGGGCAGCCGAACCAAGAATGTGTTCGCAGCCCAGAGAAAAAAATTGATGAAGCCAGCCATCCAAAATAAGAAGATCGACTTAAACCATACCAGAACCAAATGACGACCAAGAAGAAACAAGTTTGGAGCTTTGTACTTCTTCTATATTATTTAATAAAATAATATATATTATCTAATTTAAATAAAATATTTTTAAGTTTTAATATATCTTTTTAAAATTTTATTAATAGGATATATATCTAAAAGTTCATTATTGATGATATAAAAAATTGTATATTAGGAATATTAAAACATTTGGGGAACTAGACATGCATTGGGAGTGTAACTTGAGGACGGTATGAGTAAATTCTCCAGAGTCTTTCAGCCACCAAATAGAGCAAACAAATGTAATCAAAACACAAAGTGAACTTCCAGATCTTAAATACGTAAGCACCGAGTAAACAAAGTAAAACAGTAGTGGTGTATGCGACACAAATGTATATAAAAAAAAAGGATTATAATTGCAACCTGTATATAAATTAGTATTATTTAATTATAACTTGATAGAAGACAATTTTTAAAACATCATCAATAGGATGCTTATAAAGGATACTTGAATGAAAAAGAAAATAAGAAAGCACCTCTCTTCATCACCTATTGGGATACATATTTTTTATATATCAATACTTAACAAATTTTTAGAGAGAAAGATGAGTTAATAGTGGGGTTTATCGTGATCATGAAATTTGGTTTAGGCATCTTTAGAAAACAAAACGATTGGAAAATGATAGTACATGATACAAAGATGCTTAAACATGAATGTAAGGCATGTGGGGTCCCAATAGGCATCGTTTGGAAGAATGCACCATTGGAGAGATACCCTCAATTGCCTTCTTCGTTCAATACTTTACCTGTCACTCTATAATTATAAATAGAGGACATTACTGCATTTGAAAGGTTTGTGCTTCTTTCTACAAGTTTTTTTTTTCCCTTCTATCTATACTTTCTTTAGTTCCTCTCTGATGGGAGAAATAGGCACGACTTGTACAGAACTCAACCAAAAATGGGCCCACGGCCCCAATCTTCAATACCTGAAAGTCAGACTCACAGAGTCGACGAGGATAGGTGGACAGCGACCTGCTATCACCGACCTCCAAAGTCACCAACCTCTTGCATGACCTTGAGAGAGGCATCACCAGACCTCGGCCCACGACTTGGTAATTCCCAACTCGTCACATACATCTTCCATGCCACGACTAGATGTGCACGACTCCTAACAACTCCCATGAGTCAACTACCACTCGACATGACCTCCCAAAAGAGATAGCTGAGACCCTCAATGTCCACGGGTAGGTCACGAAATTGGTCCAGATGTCAGTTAGAGAGCTCGTAGATCTCGATAGAGACATGAATGGCAAGATATCTTAACCCAGGGAAACTCCATGATTCTAGAAGCAGTTGGTGGGATTCCATAATCAGACAACTTATCCTAATTACCTACTGTTACATAATAGCAGAGGCCAAATGGAGGAGGTAATTGATTTTATTCATATAATTGAATTATACACAGTTTACGGACAAAGAACACTTAACACAAAATACAATACACAAGAGACAGTCTCTCTAAGAATTGATTACTTCTAATTACTCTCGGAATACTGACTTAGGCATTGGAGCTCTTCCCTGGGCACAGCCCACCTCCGTTGACTAATCTCTATTTTTTTCTCAAGTTGCAGTCGATTGACATCATCACGGTTTTGAGATGACCCGGTGTTCAATTTTGAGCCCTATCACTTTTGGTGTCATCTGTGGGAATTCTTGCAAAAGGCTTAACTTTTTTCAATACACAAAACAAATAAAAAAGCCTAATGACACAATCATAGCCAACACAGGTTCAATCACTGCGTCGAGGCAAATCGCTCTCAAAACGCAATTGTGCACTGGCGAAATAGTGCTAGAAACATCACCACCAATGCAGGCCGCCAACAATAATAATCCGACGCCCATCATTCAACAAGATCAACAGCAGCTTACACAGTCAGGCCCACCCCAGAGGGTCCCAGCCAACCCCCCACCTATACAAGGGAGGCCTGAACAGGGGCATCCCCAATCTATGACCAACAATCCCAGGCCACAAATCTAGGAGAGCACAAATGACTGTTCTAGCAGACCTCCTGGAACAGATGGTGGTAGCCTTAGAGAGAGTATCCTTCGGGCGTGACCATATGTCCATTGGGTGCATTCCAGAGAATTTCCTGTAGAAATTCGCAATCACCCTGAGGCCAGGTAGAAAAGGCATAGCCTAGCTAGCCCCCACCCTCAGAAGTGAGGAATGACCTCCGACCTCATGAAGCGGGTTAGGAAGCAGGTCGAGAGCAAGAAATTTCCCAACGGACAAGAACAAAACCCGTGACCGACCTCATGGTACAATCAAAGAGGTTACGACCTCAGGGACAGGCTCAATCGAGTAGCCATGTCGTGGAGTCAGAGACAAGATCCTGAAGAGTAGGGAAGCTAATTAAGAACTTCTTTTGGAGTAAGGTTAACACCTCGACGAAGCCTAATCGAAATGACAGGCGATAACGCTCGAGGTGTAGCCCCTTATCCACTAAGAAGAGCTACTCCCCAAGCCAATCAGGAGGAACAGAGCAATGCAGATCTTACCGAGCCTTCATCGTTTATCTACAACATCCACACTGCTCGAATGCCCCCGGGTTTCGAAGCCCCAGACCTGGAGGCGAAATATGATGGTACAGGGGAGCCTCAACAGCACATTGATGAATGTGTCTCCTACATGGAAATGTTTGAGTACCCCAACCATATTAAGTGCAAAGCCTCTCGGTCAACACTGACCAAAAAGGCCTAGTCCTGGTTCAAGGGCATCCCTGAAGCAAACATCTCAAGTTGGACATAGCTTAAAGAGCTGTTCCTGAAAAACTATCAAAGCAGCATGAGGTGCGAGAAGGATATCAACGACCTTTTTACCATTAAATAGAAGGTCGGAGAAAGCATCCAAAGCTACTACAATCGCTTCAACGATGAGGTAGTTGAGATTGAACAAAAAAATGATGCCATTTAAATCACTTCCTTCAAACAAGGTTTGCAAGAGGGGTAAGTCGCCCTCAAGCTGGCCGAGAAGCCAGTAAAAACCATCAAGGAGCTACAGACGTGTCTTGAAAAACTGATAAAGGCTGAGGAGACAACAACCCAAAAGAAGATCCCTGGCTTTGCCTCAACCACTGAAAGAGATAACAAGAGGCATCCAAGGAGCCCACAAAAATCAAAGAGGGATAGGAAAGACCCTCCATCAAAAGGAGGGACCTCAGACAAGAGGAGGAAGACCATCCCCGACCTCGTGACCACCCCTCTCAAAGCATCACGAGCAAAAATCCTAGTGGTCATGGAGAAAAAAGGACTCTTGAAGCCGCCCAGGCATCTCAAGAGTTTTGTGGCTAAGAGAGACCCACTGAAGTTCTGTCACTGCCACAAGGACCATGGCCATCTCACCGAAGACTGCTTCGACCTCAAGCGAGAGAACAAGAGGTTGGTGAAATAAGGTCACTTGCAAGAGTTCCTGGCTAGGAACGTAGCCCCTTAAAATCAACAACCTCTTGTGCATGAAATAAATGGCATTGAAAGAAGGCCCAAGTGAGCTCGGGGGAAGATTTAGAACCCCTGACAATGTCTCTCCATATTGGAGACTTTTTGGTCCTCAAAATACTGGTGGACATTGGAAGCGTTGTGAATGTAATATATCAGAAGGCCTTCGACTAGATTCAGATAAACAAGAGCTTCCTTTTAAGGTCAGACCCAGCTCCGACCAGTTTCAACAGCAACATGAAATATGCTGATGGGATCCTTCGAATCCCAACGACAGTCTGTGCAAGTGACAAAGAAGTCACTGAGATCATGGACTGGATGGTGGTCGACCCCCCTGGAACCTACAATGCCATCCTAGGCAGAAGGGGGGTCATGGACTTGAGAGTAGAAATTTCTCTGCTCAATTATAGCATAAAAATTCAAGTTGGAGACACGTGGATCGTCCTAGAGGGGGACAAATAACTTATTGTTGAATGTTACCTTACTTGGTAGAGGAGAGAAAGTATTCATCAACTCAAGATTCCTTAAAAAAAAGGATCAAGATTGGAGAGTTGTTGCCTCCCAAAGTCAAAAGGAAACTTGTTGAGTCCCTTCAAGAGTATATGAAGGTCTTTGCCTGGCAGCCTAGCGACCTCAAAGAAGTGGATAGAAAAATTGCCGAACACAAGGTTAGGCTCAAACTAGGGGTCAAGCCGATGAAACAAAAGAAGAGGACCTTTGCCCCCAAGCAAAATGAGGTCATAGCTCGATAGGCCCAAGCTCTTTTCGACGTAGGGATTTTGAAAGAAGTGGTGTACAAGGAATGGCTAGCCAATCCAGTTGTAGTCCTAAAAAAGAAAGGACATGGAGAATGTGTGTGGACTTCACCACACTTAATAAATACTGCTAGAAAGACTCCTATCCATTCCCAAGTATAGATCAAATGGTGGACTCGGTAGTTGGGTATCAATGGCTATGTTTCTTGGACGCACACAAAAGGTACCACCAAATTCCAATGGCAGTAGAAGACATGGAAAAGGCCTCGCTCATCACAGAGGTTGGGACCTACTGCTACACCAAAATGTCATTTGGCCTGAAGAACGCAGGAGTAGAATTCCAACGAGCTATGCACAAGGTATTCAAAAACCAGCTAGGGTGAAATATAAGGGTCTACATGGATAACATAGTTATCAACTCCAAGACCTCTGAAGATTTCATCAATGATATCAGGGAAACTTTCCAGACCCTGAAGGCTGCCCACATGAAGCTCAACCCAGAAAAATGCATCTTCGAAGTCTCAGTAGGTAGATTTTTGGGCTTTATGATCTCTTAAAGAGGCATTGACGACAATCCAGACATGATAAAAGCACTGCTGGACATGGAACCTCCCAGGAACATCAAGAAAGTCTAGAGCCTAGTAGGAAAGATGGCAGCACTGGGGCACTTCATTAGTAAAATGGCAGACAAAGGAGAAAAATTCTACGATGTCATAAAGAAACTGAAGGACAAAGGAGAAAAATTCTACGATGTCATAAAGAAACCGAAGGACTTTTAGTGTTCATCAAGCTGAAAGACTTCCTGGGGCAGCCTCTTCAACTTGTCTCTCTGAGGGCAGGAGAGGAAATCTCGATGTATCTTACTGTAATAGAAAAAGCAGTTAGCTGAGTGCTATTTGTAGAAAGGTCAAGACAACAATTCCCTGTTTTTTATGTGAGTAGATTGCTCAAGGGTCCAGAAACTAGATATTCGGACCTAGAAAATTTCTTGTACCTCGTTATCATTACCGCGATGAAATTAAAGCCATATTTTGAAACTTACCCAATAAGAGTATTAACAAATCTAACACTAAAACAAGCTCTAGCCAAGCCCGAGCTATAGGGTAGAACGATGACAAGGTCCCTCGAGCTCTCGGGATAACAAATTCAATTTGAGCCAAGGAAAGCAATTAAAGGTCAAGCTCTCGCAGACTTCGCAGAGGAATGCACAAAGGCTCCACTGGAGCTCACAAGCACCTGTGAAAGTAATGTTTGGACAATGTATACAGACGGTTCAACGGAGGAAGAAAATTCAGGTGTGGGAATAGTACTGATCAGTCCTGTGGGAGTGAGAATCCCTTACTCTATGAAGTACCACTTCCCAACCTCGAAAAATGAATCCAAACATAAAGCTCTCTTAGCAGGCCTAAGACTCATAAGAGCTCTCAAAGTGCAGAAATTGCACTGCAAAATAGATTCACAGGTTCTAGCTAGCTAGGTAGTTGGAGAATACGAAGCTAGAGAGGACAACATGTCCAAGCATCTCAAAAGAGTAAGAGTTATCTCATCCAAGCTTGAGCACTTCCTTATTGAGAAAATACCTATGGAGCAAAATGTAGAGGCAGATGCACTATCTAAAGTCTATCGAGAGATAGTCGGAACTAATACCGAGCTGCTGGTAGAACAAGTATACTCTCCAAGCATAAGCCAAGACGAGAGCATGGTTATAGAGGATCAAGCAGACTAGAGATATGCAATCTACAAGTTCCTCAAAGATGGTGACCTCCCATAGGACCCAAAAGAAGCTCGCCATATGTGAAGAAGGGCACCTCGCTATGTCTTAATAAGAGATGATGAGGTATACAAGAGGTTATATACTTTGACATTACTCAAATGTCTAAACCAAGAAAAGGGAGAATATGTCATTGAAGAAGTACGTGGTGGAATATGTGGATCACACATAGGAGCAAAGACCGTGGCCAAAAAGATACTGAGAATAGGGTATTACTGGCACTCAATGGTTCAGACAATGAGAAGAACGAACAAAAATGCACGAGTTGCCTATTGCACGGGAACAAATTACCCTTGCCGCCACCAAGGTATCAACCAATCAATGCATCAGTATTGTTTGATATCTAAAGGAATTAACATACTAGGATCCATCCCAAAAGGACCGGGGAGTGTTCACTTCCTAATTGTTACCGTGGAGTACTTCACTAGATGGGTTGAAATAGAACCAATGGCAATGATCTCATCCCCAAAAGTCTAATAAATTTGTCTGGAGAAACATTGTGTGCATGTTCGAGATTCCCTGAGCGATAATTTCAGATAATGACTGACAGTTCATTGACCACCCGTTCAAAACATTATGTGAAAATATGAACATTGAGGAGAGGTTGACCTCTGTAGCTCATCCCCAAGCTAATGGGCTCGCTGAGGTCACAAATAGAACTATCCTGGAAGGACTTAAGAAGAGACTCACCAAGCTTGAGAAAGAAAGTCAGAAAGCTACTTGGTCAGATGAGATTCCAAGCATTCTATGGGCATACAGAATAACACCTAGAAAAACTATTGGAAAAATGCCATTCAATTTGTGCTTTGGCGCACAGGCAGTGATGTCGGTCGAGGTCAGCATGAAGTCTTTAAGACCAACTAAATATAATTCAGTCTTAAACAAGGGGGAGGGAAGGGCAAACCTCGACCTCCTCGAAGAGGTTAAAAACAAAGCAATAGAAGCAGATAGAATCTACAAGAGGCAAGTGACAAATTTTTTTAACAAAAGAGTGAAAACAAGACATTTCACAGTTGGAGAAATGGTCCTCAAAAGGTCAGACGTTGGCAAACAAGGTCAACTAACCAAGCTGCAAGAAAGCTGGGAAGGACCTTACATAGTCCAAGAAGTCCACAAAGGAGGGAGCAATATGCAAGCTAATCTCGAAGGAAGACAACTAATGAGACCTTGGAACATTTGTCATCTGAAGAAGTTTTATGTCTAAAGTTGACTATGACATTACAGACCTCGAGAATCAACTTAAAAAGACCTCGTCGAGTACCATGGCAACCTCAGTGACCCTACCAGTTTCTAGTTTGTGCAAGACATGAATAAAACATAAGTTTGTCCTTTTTTAAGAGCATATCAAGGTCTCACTTTGTGATATTTTGCCTCAAGTCCAATTGGCTTTAAATTTAAAGTACCAAAAGTAAAGAGGTGAAGAAAATAGAATTCTTAGTAGGAAAAGTAAAGCTATTATAGAGATAAGAGGCCGCAAACAAACCTCTGCAAATATTCAGAAATGAAGAAATTATAGAGAGTCAAATGCATAAAGTCCTAGGATATTACAAGAAGAGGTCCAGAGCTACCTCCGAGATTGGCATTGCACAAGTGGCACGTTATCATCTTCCTCCTCCTCTTCTGGAGTAGTGACTAGCTTAGAACTGCTTGGAGGAACTCCTTCTCTACCAATTACCTTTGCTCCAACAGCACTAGAAGGGCCTGCAAAATAAAAGGAAATGTGGTCAGAAAAGAAACTACATTAGAAATGGACAAGTGTCTTGGAAAAGGTTAAGTACCTATTCCAAAATATTTAAGCATGAGGTGTGGGTAAATTTGAGCAAATTCATCCACCTCGCAAAACATGGGAATACTTTCAGGAGATACCATAGCCAAGATGGTGACATTCAAGACCTCTTTCCCTGAAACCCCGACCTTCAGGACAGCCTCCATTTGTTTCTCTCCTTTCCCTGCAGGGCCTCCATCAGCTTGACCAATTTAGGCCAGAACCTTTGCAACTACAGCCTTCTCAGGAGAAGTTCGATGCTAATCCTCTTAACGCCATGGAAGAGGAGTGACCAACTCTAGATGATAGAGGGCAGCGTCAAATGCAGAGTAGGTATTCAGCTTGAGATGAGTTTTCTTGAGGTCATCAATCACCTTATCTGAGGCTTCATCATCTTCTCCACATACTTTTGGATGGCAGGAATCTCCTCGAGCCTCTCCATCGAAAGGTTGCCATCCTCATCACATAGGTCCTCGAAATCCTCCAACTTGGCCTGAAGCTCTTGGGCATGCTCTTTTTGTTGGATGTCGGACTCAGTCAACTCTGAAATCATCTTGTGCCCTACATCTAGCGTCTCATACATGGCTTTGCTGTTGGCGCTGGCTTCATCAAAGTCTTTTTTGCACTCAAATAGGAGCTTGGCTGATTTCCCAACAGAAGCCACAAGCTTAGCATTTTCCTTTTTCATGTGGGCCTTGGCATTCTGGAGTTTAGATGTAAGAAAGGCAAACTCCTTGTCCTCTCTGGCCTTCACGGCCTACCTTCTCAAGCACTCCCCAAAGAGAACTACAAAAGAGAGAAAAAGTGGTCATGGCCAAAATCAAATGAGGTAAGGCTAATTGCAAATTTGTAGAGGATCAAGAAGACTCACCGTAGTGTAAAGGGAAACATCGAACTTATCAATCCCCTCGTCAGACAATTACCGACGGATCTCCCGATCAATTGAAGGAGTGCACTCCATCAGGAAGGATTGAGAGTGGGGCCATTGGAGTAGAGAATCAGAGGCCTCCCTCCATTGCAAGGTCAAGGACCCATATTGCAGCATCCTCTATAGAATGAGTGGCCATGGTAGCAGCTCCCAACCTCTTGAAGATGTCTGCAACCTCCTCAGTGGCATAGTCGGAAATGCCGGCTTGGACTTAGATGTCACAAAAGCTTTCCCCTTAATAGCTAAGCTCGGGGGAACTCTTTCGGCCAGCTGGTGTTAAGGTGAAGAAGACGTAGAGGGAACCTTGATAGGCTTGTTAGAGGCCTTCATCCCAGTAGCCCCTGAATTCGATTTAGAGGCACCCCTTGTCCTCTCAACCACTACCTGTCTCCCCTACCCTGGGGAACAGGAATGTTGGCAGCCGGGAACCGGAGTAGATTCAGAATCATCAAAGATCCAAGATATGGCCTTTATTGTTGCAAAGACAAAAAAGAAAAGCTGTTAATACTGAATCGTAGGTTGGTAAAAGCAAAAATTCAGCAAATACAAGAAAGCGTCCTATCAAAAGAGGATATCCCCATAGCTTTCCTAACAGAAGGAAGGTTGACTCTGCTGGGTCTCCTAATCCAGTAGGGCGAAGGAAAGAATCAGGCCAAATTGGGTTGGGACACCCTATCTTGGGCCTGTCTGATTCAACCAGGTCCATTAAAAAATCCCTATGTTTGGACTGTTCAACGGACTAGGCAGGAAGCTCTTTGAAGAATGAGCTATTCAGGTACCAATTCGGGTAAGGCTTGGATCGAACCAAATGATCCGGAAAACGAGCAAAAATGAAGAAGGGTTTCCACTCCCCCATGGAGGACTGAAAAGGACCTACTACCTTGTTGGGAGACAAACTGAGGGTATCCCTTGGAAGATGTGGAGGCCGATGAAAAGCCTAATTTCAAGAAACCCCTAAAGAGCTCTAGAGAAACTAGAACCCGATGAAGATGACAAGTCGCCATGAAAGCGACCACAGCTCGAAGAGAGTTGGGCACAATTTAGGCTAAGGAGAAGTGCCAAAAGTAGCAGAGGTCAAGAAATACAGGATGAAGGTGAGGAAGAAGAATGCCTCCTTTAAGGCTAGAAAGATAAAGGACTATATGTCCATCGCGTTTACTGTACAGGTGCTCATGCCCTTCGGTGGCAACTATCTTGCCTTTTCCAAGTCCCCACTCATCGTAGATATAAAAATGAGATCGAGGTTTAGAGAAGGAGACATGGAATGGGCTTCTATATCAGAAAGCTCAAAGGTCCAAGTTTTAACAAAAAGTGCTCTAGCCAACACTAGGGGAAGATAAAAGACCGTATTTTCAAGTTCAACCGGAGAAGAAGAAGGTGCGATTTCTCCAAATTGGAGGAAGGGGGTGCTAGACACAGAAAACAATGAGGTTGGCACACTAGTGATACGAACCCTGTCAACAACGTGACAAAACCCGAAACCAAATCTGATAAACAACCCCAACATCTTTCAAGTTTGCGTGGAATCCGCGACCCGTTGCTTAAAGAAGCAAGAACCTTGGAATGGTGAAGACGCCACAAACGGG
>JAOXNR010018755.1:0-27112 GCA_028571225.1 Parsonsia alboflavescens
AATTACTTATTAAGATTATAGTCTTTTACACTTTTTCTCAGAAAATGATAGCCTTTTTGGGCATAAATCCCAACAGTTGTTACGCTTGTGTTAATATAAATTGCTTAAATGAAAAGGTAGTTCAATTGTGCGAGCATGCAATTGTTGAAAAGCTATGAATATGAAGATCAGAAACATTGCTCAAGGTAGAGGAAGTAAATATCGAGCAATTGTATGAAAAGACAAGGAAGGGAATAGAGAGCCACAAAGAAACCCTCTGAACTGTATCAAGTGTGGAAAAAACAAAGCAGAAGGCCACGAATAGGTCCCTGCGAAATATTCAGTACTCAAAAAAACAAATGGACAATAGTTCTAAAGCTATTACAAAAATTCCCAGGAGGACAAGTCGGAGTCAGAGCTGGAAATTTCATTTAGGGGACCTTGGAAGGGCTCCGCATACATTGCCATCATCTCAACTTTGCGGTGAGTGGCAGCACAGGTCCTACTCGCCACGCCAAGTGATTCAACACCACGACCTGGCCACGCATTCCCACGACCCCATCCTCCTCTGCTACGATGCATAGCGGCTCAATTCCTGCGACCTCCCTCTCCTGGGGGAACAAAAGGCTCGGCAGAGGTTGGGGCCCCCCCGAAGACTACTCGGTCCTACAGCTCTTTAACTTGGGCCAGCCCCTTCTTGGCATGCTTCGTAAAACTAGTCAAGACTATTAGCACTATTAAAAAAAAAAAAAAAAGGAAACTGTCAACATATGGAAAGGGTAGAAGCAGCGAAGAAGTTAACTTTGAAACTTTTACTTACTAGAGGGAGTATTCTCCACACTTGCTCTAGCCGAGGGAAGGTCACGGAACATCCTTCACCATAGGCCTACGCTACTCAAGAAGGACCTTGGCCAGACAAGAGAGGTGTGCCAGACCATGGGGCAGTTGGACTGGGCCAATCCCATCAGAAAATCCCTGTGCTGTCTCAGATCGAGGATAAGGGGAGGAAGCTCATTATAAAATAGCTGGCTTAGGTTCCAGTTCAGATACCTTTCCAATAAGCAGGGAGGAAGATGGGAGAAGAAGAACTGAGGTCCGCACTCCCCCTCTGGAGAATGGACATGTCCCATTATGTGGTGTGTTTGGGCTAGCCGCAGGTACCCCCTAGAGTTAGAAGATGGGGGAACCTCCAACACGAAAAAACAACGGAAGAGCTCTAAAGATATCGAAAACCTGTAAAAATGACAAGTCGCTATGAAAGTGACTATCATCTAATAGAGTTGGGGACAAATTGGACCAAGGGCATGCCCCAAAACTGATTATATCCAAGAAGAGAGGACGAAGGAAGGGAAGTAGAAGTCCTCCCCAAAAGCTGGGGCAATGAAGAGCAAAATACTCAGCACGCCTGGAGTGGGGCCCCTCAATAGCCGCAGCAACGGCAAAGTCACTCTTGTCACCCTCCCCCTCTACCTGGATTGCCATAATGTCAGCAACATCTAGGGAAGAAGCCTGGGAACTAACCCCAACCTCTTCAAGATCATATGTCAGGCAAGACATATTGCGAGCACGGGGGAAAAAAGGAGGATCATAAAAAGTCTCATTAGCCAGATAATGACCTTCAGGCCCCGAGTTTGAACAATCTAAAGTGGTTGACATGATGATTAAGAGGGTCCAGATGAAAGATTGGACAAGAAAGGAAAAGACCTGACATAGGTAATTGTAGAGAGACACAAGGATGGCAAGAGAAGGTGTGGAAAACCTCTAATTTTAAAGGACAATGAAAGCTGTTGGGGTTCTAGACAAAGTTCAGTGAATCATTAGTAGTGGCGTGACTTTCCAAAATTGGGAACTCCCTAGTTCCTAAACTAGAAATCTAAAACGAAGTGACCTACGATCTTCTGAAAATGGGTCAGTTTTAATCAAATCCCGGGCAGGCCAACGGTTCAAAAAAAAAAAACCTGCCCCAACTTCCTCCCATAATAGAAAGTACAAAGACGCAATGCTTCTTTAGGACAAAAGCAGGTTGGAGCTACCAAAATTGAAGCCGAGTATTTCTCCCACAAGAATTTCCCGCCAAGCATTCCAAAAAGCAAAGGAATGCATCCTTTCTTAAACATAGCTGTTATGAGAAAACGACATAGTTTTACCAAGAGCTGTTGCTTAAAGATGGTAAGTCCTAAAATACCTGAAGGCCAGCCTCACAGTTGCGAGAAAGCTATTCAACCTTTCAAAAGACTGCGGCTTAGAGATGGTAACTATTGAATACCTGAAAGTCAGATCAAAGACTTGGAGATGGTAGTTTCTAATACTTGAAAGTTAGACCCGCGGCTTGAAGATGGTAACTTCTAATACTTGAAGGAAGGGTCCCCGACCTTAAGATGGTGAATCTCAACGCCTGAAGGTTAGACTCGCGACTTGTAGACGGTAACTTGCAATACCCGAAGGTCACACAGGCGAGTCCCAGGGTGCGAATGGGCAAGGACTTTCTATCTCCGACTTCACAGGTCATGGACCCAGAGGTCACCGACCTCCAGATGAGCATTGGAGAGGCCTCACTAGACCACGACCTACGACCTTGTGAGTCCCAACCTTGCTCATGTACCTTCCATGTTGGGACTAGGTGTGCACAACTTAGCTTGAAGCCGATTATAAGCTAGCTTGTAGCTCTCGACTAGAGATACGAATGGAAAGGTACCCTTGAAGTAGCTGCTTCAAGGAATTGGCAGACCTAGTAGTAGCAACGACTTGGTAATTTAGGCACTAACGACCTATAAGCTCTCTAGGCCTAGAGGGGGGTAATGTTGGGTGAAACGGGTAGGACCTGGACTAGTCAATTGAAAAGGGCAGGACTTGGACTAGTCAATTCAAATGGGCTAGAGGGCCCCATGCTTTCAATGCCTAAAAGTCAGACTCACAAAGTCAACGAGGACACGTGGGCAAACGGCTAGCTACCACTGACCTCCCAGGTCATCGACCTCCTATATGAGCTTGAGTTGAGGTCTTGTCAGACCCCAACTACGACTTGCAAGTTCCGATCTGAATAATAAATCTTCCATGCCACGACCACCGATGCACGACTCCTAGCCACTCTAAGGAGCCAATGATCACTTGGCTCGACCTCACCAGAAGACATGTTCAAGATCTTTAACATCCACGGGGAAGTTGCAAAGTTGGTCTGAAGGTCGATCAGTGAGCTTGTAACTCTCACAGAGACTCGAATGGCAAGATTTCTCGTTCTCGGGAAATGCCATGATCTTGGGAGCAATTGGCGGGATTCGATTGAATCCCACAATTATCCTAACTACCTACTGTTACGTAATAAGGAGCCTAATTGCATTAGGTAATGGACTCTTTCTCTACTTAAACAAAATCAGACAATCAGTCTACGGACAACTAGGCAAGACATTAGAGAACTGAGTCTTCTTCCTTTCTACCTTTACCAGAAAACTCTCACAAAATACTAATTTAGGCATCGGAGCTCTTTCTTGGGCAATAGCCCACTCCGGTGACATTTTTTTCTCATCTTCTCAGGTTGCCGATCGCGGAGCTCCATCAGGATTTGTGGGGTAACCCGATCCAACATCTTTTGGACCCCATCAATGGTAACATATTTATATGTAAAATTTATTTATTGTAAAGGTTAAAAAATGGTTCTAATTTAAAATTAAAAAATGCACTTGGACATTCTACCTTTAAATATTATATTGCACTAACAATTATTATTGTAGAAATTTCTATTCAATTAAGAATTTATAATGCAAATCAGAGATCAAGTATGTTTTATTATTCATAAATATCGATAACTAGATAAAATTAAACTTTATAAATTACATATTTTTATTGAATGTATTGCAATTTCACAATTTTATATCTATATATTCAAAATTTTTAAAAACAAATTAATAGTATTTCTAAAATATAATTTTATATTTATGTGTAATACACAAAATTTCTATTATATAACAAAAGTGAAATAAGAAACAATTTCAACATCAACTAAATCTTTTATTTACATCAGCTTAAATATTCTCATTTTTCATTTCACTTTCAATACAAGTTTTTAAACAAAGATTAAAACATAAAAAAACAATTCACAAACTATTTAATAAATCCATGAAAACAAATGAGTTGAAACAAGGTTGTTAAAATCTCGAATTAACTAGTAAACTCTTCCGAGTTTATGAGTATATTATATGAAACGGTGTCAAATCGCTTCAAAATCGAAAGTAAGTTAAAATCATTCAATATACGAGTTAACTCGAGAAACTCTGTCAAATCGATCGATTCTACTGAGTTTACCAAGTTTAGAAAGATCTCCAATTTTTTAATTAAATAATTGTAACCCATTAAATTTCTCGATAATTGATTTATTTCTATTTTAAAATTCGACCAAACAAGCTATTCTAGGGGTTTTTTGTTTTTCATTTCACCAATAATCAATTCACCAAGTCTCTCAAATCTCATATTTATTCTTATATTCCTAAGTAAAAATTTTAAATTTCAAGTCTTCGACTCATTCTTCCAGGTTTCAAATAAAGAGTTTTACCAAGCAAAATCCATCTTTGAAAGAAGAAAGAGTGAAGGTGCTTGGGAGAAAAGGAGAAACTGCAAGAACGGAACTTTGAACTTTGATTGTTTGATATAGTTTGTTATATAATTATTAGTGTATTATTTTATATGATAGTATATTAATTATTTAACATACATAATGATACATATACATATATATATATATATAATACAATATACAATATATATAAATTTAGAAGCACAAAAACTATACGAATTTACGAATTGAACTATATGAATTTACGAATTGAGTTTGTAGGATCTCGAATGAGTTTATGTAAACTTTTGAATTTAAAAACTTTGAGTTGAGATTTTATGCTCTAAATTTCTTAAAAATGAGTGAACTTTGTAATATCATAATTCTCTATAAATAAAAATATTCAGATATAAATTTTATCTTCATTTATTTCAAACAATATATTAAAATGAATTAATATCATTGAAATAATAAAAAGTATTAATATAAAATATTATCATGAAAAGCAATTTTCTCAGATACTAACATAAACGGATTTGCTAAGACATTCCGTTACGGTAACGGTTGAAGCACGCATTAAGGCGTGCTCCCGAGTGCGCTTTAGCAAAACCACTAACATAAATATATATTTTTTAAATAAGAGGGTTTTCTTTTCCTTTGACATTCTTTTTCAGTTTTCTTTCTCTCTTAATCTATTCGATTAGAGGTGGCGCCGATCATCTGGCCGGAGCCTTCTCTGCCAATTTCGTTCTTTGAGTTATTTTTGAGGCATAAAGCATATCCGAAAACTTCGGCACCGATTTTCAGACGCTGAAACCCTCAGGAGAAGAGAGAAATCGAGTTGAAGTACATCTAGACCACTGGTAAGAAGCAAAAGTCTTTCTTAGATTTTGCGAAGAATTAAGTAATTTATCCATGCAATGAATATTTCAGTTGTAAATTTGATCACTTTTTGCAACAGTTGCTTCTCTTTTGCTTTAATCTAAATCTTTTTGTTCCTTTGTTGACTGGTAGGAGGGTTTGTGCTTAAGATTGCAATGGCTAGCACCATTCTGTTTTAAACTTTTGATCCTTACTTTCTGAAACACTATCCTACTTCTGTTTGAGAAGCATGTCAAATATGAGATGGATTTTGCAGATCATTTGTTTAATTCATATGTTACGTTATGGCTATAGTCTAAAACAATAACACCACAGGCGTTATACTTTTGCAAAACTTTTTGGGTAAAGTTGCGGTTTTGAATAGTGTTATTGTATTGCTTTGGATCATACCCCTCTTCTCTCATGGATGAACTCCGTTCCATCTTCCACTTGAAGAAAAAGATAAAAGGAAATTGTTCACAGAGTCCTGAAGCCAGATTGATAGCGCAGATCAATGATCTTATTTGGCATTGGAAAAAAAATATTCCACTTGAAAATCGAATTAATCAGCTTTTAATGTCTCATTGTTAGATTTTGCATTCTTTTGGCTAAAGAATATCTTCTAGTGTTTGCTATGAATTCGAAGATAGGAAAATAGACTTCGTTTAAGAAGTTCCGTCCCATTATTTTTACTTTCGATAACTTCTAGAAACTGAAGAAGAATGTAGAAATTTTTTGAAAGCTTGACCAAGCAAATCTTATCTAGGTACTAGAGCATTGACATTTTTTTTCCATCTTGAAGTTTCAAATATTTATTTTGATTGGGCATTAGTCATGCGCTTAAATAAAGATTTGAATCATTCGTTTAAATACAATGAGACCGAACTCACATTTAGTGTCATTATTTAAATACTTAAATCAGAATTGCATGGATTGTCAGATTCAAATTTATCAAGGGGTTCACTGAATTTGTCTTTTAGCAACTTCCTGTACATGCTTCTTTTTTTGTTTCAGCTCTTTGTTAAAATCTTCCATAAAAGGAAGAAAGCCACTGCAGAATAGAAATCATATCTCGTTGCTTGCCTCTGAGTTTGTTTTTTATGTGTTGTACATTCTGCCCCATAAGGACTAGATTGCATAAGCTCCTATCTTCAATTTTTTTAAGGTAGTAATATGCCTTATTAAATGGTTTTGTGGTGAACAAGAATGACATAATGACAGTGAAGAAAGCTATTTACCAAGAGTGCCATTGGTGATGTTGAGTTAAGAGTTGTGGGTGCAATAGATGATGTTCTGGATCTGAATGTTTCTTAACTTTCAGCTAACCATCCAAAAACAACCATCACTACTATTCTTTTTGGTAATATGGTTTTCCAGAATATAAGTGTTTCAATTGCCTTGAATTTCCTGTTCAAGCAAATGGAGCCTAAAAGTCTTTCAATTTGCAGTTTTTTATTTTCTTCATTTTGTAATAGTTTCTTCTAGTCTTTATCTATATCTACATATTATAATAATTAGAAGACCGTGAGAAGTTTTCGTTCAATTGTCTAAGAATGTGACACGTGTCACTGAAAGAATTTATTTATTTGTTTATTTTATAATATCACAGCTTCCTTCTAAAGTAAATCTTCATCGCGGATAACCTTTCCTTTCCCAGTAACGTAATGGTGCCATAAATTCATTAAATGACAGAAACCGCCAATGACTTTTCATTTCTCATTAAGGTAATGGAGCCATAATTTCATTAGATGACAGAAACCACCTATTATTTTCATAATTTTTGCCATAATTTAATTTTATCCATAGAATTCTCTTGGTGGAATAGACTTTGATCCAAATCCTTCCCCCCACCCACACCCACCAAAAAAAAAAAAAAAAGAAAAAAGAACAACTCTAAAAAAAAAAAATTTCGTTTCCTTTCTTTTAAATCAATTGAGAATGGTTTGGTTTGAAGGTATTGTTTCTTGGGTGCAAGGTGATTAGCATATAGTACTAGTTTTACTGGTCTCCTCTTTTTTGTTCCAATTAGCAGATTAGAAAATTTTCTGGTATAGTGTTGTTGCTGAATTCCTGATTGACTTGGACTAGAAATTCAAGGTGTTTTTTCGGGCAACTGCAGCATACTGTTACCTTTTAGGTTCACAGTTCCATTGTTCTAATTGTGCATCACCATCCTCATTGAGTTTAGACTCCTATTCCACATAATGTAACAGGACAGCAAGGACAGATGGAGAATTTATCTGTTGGTCCAAGGGTCCTAGAGCACAGTGGGTGATGAACAGTCTCATTGGAAGGAGGGAAGGAGGCTACACTCACTCAAACATCTAATGAAACAATTTCCTGAGTTGTTATGTGGTGATGTTTTCCAAATGCAGATTCCTTAAACTTTGGCAACCTTAGGGTCATTTTGTTTATCTTTTGTATGTTAAGACGGGTCAAGTAAATAGACAAAATCTGTTGAAAGATATTCATATGACTAAAAATGCCAATGGATTTTTCATCCTGTATTGAACCTCTTAAGTGAAAGGCTCATCAAAATTTCATATGGACCTATCCAATTACTTTGAAAGGACAGATGAATCCCCAGTTTTCACTAACTGGGTGTAGCAAACACCATAAGTTCTATGTCTGTTTTTGGTTTTGGGAGTTCTAGACATTACTAATTTTGTTAATACCTAGCAAATGCAAAAAGAAATTATTAGCTGTATTGCATTTAAAATGGAAAGAAGCACCACAAGGTGAAGCTCCTCTATTATCCCTTCGCATCCTCCTCAGGCCTCAGTAGAACATAAAAAATTCAATTTGCATGTAGTGCCAGGACTTAAAACTAGAGGAATCCAAAGATGGGCCACCCAAAGAGTCATAACTATTGTGTTGCTCAGAAACTGAACTAGGTTTTCTATAACTCTTGAAATCCTGCAGGTCTTCAGAAGCCAATTTCTCAACCCAGCCTTAGGCCTTCCACAGTTGAAATATTGTTTTTGGCATCTTTTCCCCTTTTCTTATTTTTCTTTCTGTTCCTGCTTCAACCAGTTTGGTTAATTTGAATCAACCGCAGAAATCCAAGAGGCATCCTCTCCTTTCCCCACTCTTTTGCTGAGGAATTGGGAACCAAGCAGCTCATTTGATTCAATTCAGATCCACATTTGTTATTTGGTGAACAAATCTCTGCTGCTGCCTACATTTGCAGGAGAGGAATCTCTCTACTTGTTTAAGGTGTTAATTTTTATTTTCTGCGGGTGTATTATTTGGTTTCTACTTGTTGGGTTTCTGAGATGTCTCAATGATTTTGCTGCTTGACTTCTGCCCACTGAATGCTTCCCCCACCTTCAAGTTTTCTTGTTTGTATAACTTGAATGATGTAAATCTGGTAGTGTCTTTGTTTTTCACTTTTATTCATTAACATGTTATCTAAAGTTAGACTTTGTCGCTTGCTGGTTTGCAGACATTGTAATTTCTTCATATATGTTGTCACTCAGTCAAGCACTATCAGTTCTCTAGAGTTACAATCATAAAGATATCAAGAGTTGCGCACATTATCAGGAGGAAGACAAGTGTTCAAAACCAAGAATACACAGAAGAGTCAAATAAGAAGTTCAAATTCCCTGCCTTCCACTACCAAAATATCCAATTACCAACATGAATCCTAACCCTGGCTTGAACAGCTATAAGGCAGAAAAAGAGAAAATCAAAACTAGTAGTGGTGAAAGACAAGAGAAAAACCATCAGCAGCAATATGAATTTTACAAGGTGTGCAAATTGAATCACAATCAAGGTCGGCATCATGTGTATTTTCCAAATCATAAGAAGGCTCTCTCGTTATTTCTGTCTCATTTTCAATCCAAACTCACAGATGGCGTTTTCTTCTTCCTTAAAAACCCCATTCCTCTTCGACCTGAGCTTGCTTCTCTCAACCGCCTTTGGTGCATTTTTTGTGACTGTGATATTATCGAATCTGACAGCTCCTTTGCATGGTAATTCTAAATTTATCCCCCCCTGTAATTTTTGGCTTATCTAATTTGATTGAGTAGAATTTTATTAATTTTTTGGGGTATGTAGTGAAAATGCTATTGCTCATTTGGTGAGCTCAGAGCATTTGAAGGAAGTGAAGGGTTTCTTGTCAAAATGTGGAGGTGTAATCGACCTTGCAGATTCATTTTACATTTCAGAGGCTGATTTTGCTAAGGTAATTTACCTTTTTGGAGTCATTTTATTCGGCAATTGGAGTTATTTTCTTTTTTATCAAGTAATGAATATGGCCAACTTCAGAAGCAAGCAGAGTATACATTGGACAACAATTTCTTTTTTGCTGATGTGCAGTGGGAGAAAAAATGCAAGTCACTGAAGGTCGAAGGATCTCATGGATTTTTGAATGATATCCACAATGAAACAAACTCCGACTATGTAAATAGTTTTAAGAAAAATTATTATTCTTTAAATTTTGCTTTTAACTTCTCGAATTGTGTTGTGCCTTCACAAAATCCTACAAATGAGAGATCTCAGGTACCATATTTGTCTGGAGTTACTGAAAGTGGACCTAAATCACATGATGTGCACACAGGTATAGCTACTGGAATGAATACAATGACCCCTAATATTTTATCAGGTTTGTATTTCCGGGTGTTTCACGAAGTTCCGTTCGTTGTGGGAAATTCAGTTTAACGACAAGGATAATCAATATTTTGATCAGGTTCCTTTGGTAATCAAAATTGCATCCATTCTATTTCAATGGATCCCTTGACGTATAGCTGTGCTACTAGCTACTAGTGGGTGTAAGTTCTTAAGATACTGTATTTTTTAAGGTATTTTTCGTCCTTCTGCCCGTCCTTTTTGTTTATTGTTTCTAGGATATCGAAGTCTTATTTAGTTCATTAGTTCTTATAATTCTGTTGTGCACAAAGCAGAAAAAAGCTACGGATGACTGATCTCGTTCCAGTGGTTTTAGGGTTTCAATATCAGTGATAAGTTATTGTGGTATTACAGTTATCTATTTCTATTCCACTCAATTCTACTGTTAGATTTATGCCTTTTTTTTTCTTGATTTGTTTTCAAACATGTATTATAAATTGATTTCTTAAAACCTGTTAGGAGAACTAAAGAAGAGAAATTTAGAAGCTTTGAAAATCTAAGACTATAGACAAGTGAGCTTCATCAGGATCTTTTTGATCTGAAAAATAAGGATAATAATAGAACATAGTATTTTACAGCATCCTTTGGTCTGAAAAAGCTAACATAATGTTATTTCGAGCAATATGAATAGTTGCTATGCTGCAAGATATTTCAGACGATTGATATACTTGAATCGACTAAAATAAATGTGTCAAGCTCGAGGATTTGATAAGATTGAGAAGAGGTAATAAATTAGTAGCTGCTGAATAGTTATGCATATTGATTGATTGGGTTGCAAACTACTTTTGGTATCCTAGACTCATAGATATATTTAATTATTTGTGAATAATATACAAGAGAAATTCCTCTCCTAAAATCAACAATGAATCTTTCCTTTCCTTTCATGATTTTTATTCCACATACCAGTCTTCGGCTTCTTTTGCCTACACTTTCTTGCCTGATGATTAATTGTAGATTGTTACACTTGAAAGTTGGAACACTGTTGGGGTTATCTGTAGTATTATTCCAGCTACTATGGAAAACTTGCAACCAAATTCTCTGTGGTATCTCCTGGTTTAACCTTTATCTGTTGTGCATGCTTGTCCTATAACACTCTGGCTTAATTTCATCTGCTACGGTGGGGTTCAGCTCCTCTCAAAGTAAAATTAAAAAGCAAAGGCCCAACATAAATTTTACACACACAAATGCACCAAGAGAGAAGGGAAAAGTAGAAAAAATCCCCTTGTGAAGTTAAGTCCTGTCCTGTTGAACTGCCTGTTAGTGGTGTTCAAATGTAATATAACTGACTTGGATGCTGTAGGCATATCAGGATGAAAGAATTTCTTTTTGCGAGGGAAGCATACATAATACCCCCTCAAATGGAAAGAGCTATTCACAAGGTATGCTTCACTCATATGATCCTGTGTTCCCGTGGTGCATGTATTTAAATGCATCCCTACTAGAGGGCATATTGTGGTACCACTGATCCTATGTATTTGATCTAGGAATAATGGATGCAGCTATCTATTTTGGTTGCCTAATTATTATTTGAAGATTTAGTATATGCTGTTCTCAATGTTCTCGTGAGTACTAATTTTCTGATTCCCTTTATTTCTTTAGGTTTGTGGAATCTCACTCAAATCTCTTCTTCAGCAGAGAGAGACAGTGGAGGAAATGTTCATTCAGGGGCACCACCACCATGGTTCATCGGGACTGAAAGCAACAAGTCTGATATTAAGCTAGAAACAGGACTATGTAACCTTGACATGTTTGAGGGTGCACCTGTAAAATCCTCCAAACTGAATCCAAAAAGGGTTGGAGCTGCGCTTGGGCAGAGAGACGGATGATTGAGCTGGAGCTGGAGAAAAGAGGAGAGTGTGTGAGTGAACATGTTGATGCTGGCTGGCTGCCAAACTTTGGAAGAGTTTTGCAGTCAGGTAGCAGGAAGGAATCCAAAAAGGAGTTTCAGTAGGAGAAAAAAGTGTCAAGCAGAGCTGAAAATCTACTTGAGAAGCCAACACAATTACAACGTTATGTCAGCAAAAGAATGGTGAGTTCTCTCTCTCTTGTGGTAAATCATTAAGTTTCAAATCTCTACTGCTTTCTGCAATGAAGTTCGGTTTTGGAAACTAGTATGTTGCCAAATATGTTTATCCTTTTCAATCAGTTTATGTTCCAATTTAAATGCCTTGCTGGTCCGATGACCACTTTAGGTTATGACATCCAAATTCGGTTGTGGCCATTGCTCGTTTATGGCAACCAAAATTACTGCCATCCCCCTGTATATTTACTTCTGTGTCTTCATCTATCTATTCATCCTTAATTCCTTTTAAAAGCCATTCTCAAAAGGGCATTGTTTGGTATTTCTTTTTGGAGCACATGTTGGAAACAAAAGCTTGGCTTCTCTATTTATTACTTGTAGAGCCACCACCCTCTTTCTGTGCAATAACATACAATCAAATCGAGTAAGTTGAAGGGCTTCCTGGAAATGTATAGCATCAATTGATGTACAAGGGTATCAGAATTGGACTACTTGCTAGAAACTGAGTTTACATGTGGAGTATGTATAGAATCTAGGGGGATCCAAGGAACCGTATACTTTCCTTTCCCCCTTTTTCTGATAATGAAGGAAAGTTGTTAAGGCACTGCGATACATGTTTTCCAGAATATTTTTCTGCATATGTTTTTGGCATGTGTTTTCTGCCTTCACTTTCTGTTAAGCAGAAGATTAACTTACCATTTTAATCATTCTACAGCGTGGAGATCAGGTGAATGAAACATCAAACATTTGACTGATTGCCGGGCACAGCTGTAGATAAGTTCTTGCACTCTTGCCCCAGTTGATTGTAGCTCTTACAATTTTTGGTAGTGGTTTAGATTGTATTAGCTGGTTGAGTTAGGGAGCTTTTGCTTTAACTTTGATTACTAATCGCATATTGTAAATCTTAAGGTCTTTCATTGGCTGGAATTGATTATTCTATACAGGTCGTGTTGAAGTGAGCTATTTGTGGAGTTTTGTTTAATATAGGTTGGGGTATCTTTCGCAAATTTAGTAGGGAAAAACACTATATATATATTGTAAAAGTTATTTTAAGTAAGTGAGAATAAGAAAAAGAGAGTAGAATTCTCTCTCTGAAAATTTCCCTATTCTGACGTGGTATCAAAGCAAGAACCCTAACATTACCATATTCATGAGTCGACACCATTTTTTGTCCGGTGTTTTGTGACCCTACTGTTTGTTTTTTTTTTTGATTGCCACCACCAACATCAAACAGATTTGGGCAAGGAAGGAGCAGATCTGGAGGATCTGAGACTAGAAGCCTTCAGAAACAGAGAAAAGTGGCGGTGTTCATCTTCGACAGCTTGATGTACTTGCTGCGTCGTGTTTTCTTTTCCAAATCTACCCACTTCTTTACCACCGCCATCTTCCATTACGGCTGCTGTTGGAGATAAGCCATTGATGCTGCCCTAGACTTGCTGCAGTAGCCTTCTCCCAAAGGTGAAAGGCGTCTGTCACCCAACTTGCCGAACTAAACCTAAACTGAAGTCCTTGCTTAGTTGAGTCTTCCATCGCTAATGGACAGCAGTCCTCATCGTTATTGACACTGAATATCTATTTGTTTTGATTGTCATTGCTGACAATGATAGACCTTACTACCGTGATTTCGCATCAAGAACAAGGGGCGAGTTCTACTACAGCCTCTCTCCTTGAGAACCTCACCACAAAACTTAAAGAAATTTTTTCTCAACCACCCACCCATAGCTCGGCCTTTCCTTCTGATTCTTCTATTGGTCAGATTGCCATCAAATTAGATGGCTCCAATTATGGACTGTGGTCACAGGTGGTTGAGATGTTCATTTTTGGGAAGGACAAAGCAGGGCATATCAATGGTGACTTACATCCACCTCCAACAACTGAACCCCAATACCGCAAGTGGAAGACAGAGGACTCCATGGTTAAGGGATGATTGATTAACTCTATGAGTCTTGAGTTAATTGGTAATTTTATTTGATATCCAACAGCCAACATGGTGTGGGATGCCGTTGCCATAACATATTTTGATGGTTCTGACACATTCGAAGTTTACAACTTGGAGAAACAAGTGATCGGGATGAAGCAGGGGGTGGAATTCTTGCAACCTACTACAATAATCTCCAAGGATTATGGAGGGAGATAGATTTTCAGAGACTCAACCCAATGACATGCCCGACTAATATTGCGAAATATCACCAAGCACTTCAGGAATACAGGATATACATCTTTCTGGATGGGTGGGATGATCATTTCTATCATGTTCATGCCGAAGTGCATTCTATGTAGCCTTTTCCCACGGTGGAACAAGCCTAAGCATGAGTCCAACGTGAAGCCACCTTTCAAGCTGTGATGCTCACCCCATCTGAGCTTTCTCCAAGTCCAGGTGCAATGATTGCCCAGGGACATTAGTAAGGTGGGTTAGAATCCTTTCTGCAAATGACTAAGTAGGGTGGAGATCGATCAAATGTCACTTCTTGGCCTAAGGCATCTCTTGGTGTTTGTTCACATTGTGGTAATCCACAACACACCAAAGAGGCATGCTTCAAGCTCCATGGTTACTTGGATTTGTGGAAGGACTTTCAAGCACGGAAATAGGCTAGTGGTAATAATAATGGGGGCGGACGGGGCAAGGTAGCTCTTGCTAGTGCTAATTCCACTGACTCCCCTCTCCTCGTAGTACCAAGAATGGTCTTTCCATTCAACCTAAGACTCGTGATAGAGGTAATACCCAAGGTAATTCTGGTTTTGCATTGGCTGTTCTTGAGCATAATACATGTAATAGATGGGTGATTGATTCTGGGGCAACCAAGCATATGACGTATGACCCGAGTGATATTGTGTGTGCCACTAAGTTGCAACGTGATAGTATTTCTAATGCTAATGGAGTGTCATCCTCGGTGACTAGAATTGGTGTTGCTGTGGTGTCCCCAACATTGACTTTATCAAATACACTTCTTGTTCCTTTATTGTTCACAAAATTGATTCCTGTTGGGCAATTAGCTAAAGAATTGAATTGTGCTATACTGATGTATCCTACTTTTTGCCTGTTTTAGAATATCCTCACCAAGACAATAATTGGGGGTGGTACTAAGAAGATGGGATTGTATTATCTTGGCGACTTCACCTTAGGAATGGTTCATCAGGTTCGTAGCACCATTAGTAATAGAGAGAAGGAAATTTGGCTTTGGCATAAAAGTTTAGGACATCCGTCCTTTGTGTATTTGTGAAAACTGTTTCCGAGTTTATTTGTTGAATTGAAGGAATTTGATTTTAGTTGTAAAACTTGCATTTTGGCAAGGAGCCATAGGGTGTCTTTTCCTGTTAGTTTCAATAAAAATGGCTTGCCTTTTTCCTTGATTTATTCTAATGTTGGGTGTGCTTCACATATTCCTGGTATTTCTAGGAGTCAATGGTATGTACTTTCTGTGGATGACTGCACTAGGATGACGTGGTTATATTTGCTCAAAACCAAGGGTGAAGTGGTTAATGTGTTCAAAGGGTTTCACCAAATGATTCAGACTCAGTTTAATGCTAAGCTTCAAGTTCTTCGTAGTGGCAACGATGGTGAATATATGAATCAACATCTCTCTGAATATTTTCCTGGTATTTCTAGGAGTCAATGGTTTGTACTTTTTATGGATGACTGCACTAGGATGACGTGGTTATATTTGTTCTAAACCAAGGGTGAAGTGGTGAATATGTTCAAAGGGTTTCACCAAATGATTCAAACTCAGTTTAATGCTAAGCTTCAAGTTCTTTGTAGTGGCAACGGCGGTGAATATATGAATCAACATCTCTCTGAATATTTTCATCAGCATGGTCTCATTCATGAATCTTCATGTCCACATACACCCCAGCAAAATGGAGAAGTCAAGAGGAAGAACAGGCACATTCTGGAGACTGCTTGGGCTCTCCTTTTCGAACGGTATGTTAATTCTCGATTTGGGACAATGTGGTGGTTACTGCAGTCCACCTTATAAATTGAATGCCTTCTAAAGTTTTAGACTTTGCAACACTTTTGGACGCACTTTCCCACTTTGTTTCACTTCCCTCGGTGTTGATTATTTCCCCATAGGTCTTTGGATGTGTCTTCTTCATGCATATTCATAATACTCAACGTTCTAAATTGGACCCATGTGCTCTTTGGTGTATGTTCGTCGGTTATGGCATTCATCAGAAGGGCTATCAGTGCTACGATCCTACCACCCGACGTACATATGTGACGATGGATGTTACTTTTGTTGAAGGAGAAAGCTTCTACCCACCCACCAATTCTGCCTTTCAAGGGGAGACGACTAGTGAAAGGGTAAATTGGTGGGATAGGGAGATTGCCAGTGGCTATGAAAGTCCATTGTTGAGTGGAGTCTGTTTGGCCAGTGAGCAATATTTGATTAACCATGGTGAGGTTGGTTTAGACAATTGACAAGACTCGGAGGAGCCAAGTGCCGGTGATGATGGCAATGATGGGAAGCATGATCTTGACCCAACCATGACTCCTGGTGGTGGTGTAGGACCTAATTCAGTTGTTGCCGAAATTGACACTGAACATCCCATCTCTTCTCAAGTACTAGCCCAATGTTTGAGGATATCCCTGAGGTAAGCAATTATGACTTAACTGATAATTTGAATGTCTATGGGTTATAAATTTCCTGACAGGATTAATCGAGGAAAGCCCCCAACATATATTCTCCTCGAGCTGAAGAAAGAAAATCAAAATACCCCATTACAAATTATGTGTGTAATAAGCAGTTGTCTGAATCCTTGAAAAGTTTTGTGATGAAGGTATCTTCTATTCATATTCCAAGTGGGGCACATGAGGGAATGGAGGATCCTAGTTTGTGGAGGAAGAGATGAAAGCCTTGCAGAAGAATAAAACACGGAGGTTGGTGCCATTACCTGATGGGAAGAAGACGGTGGGTAGCAAATGGGTGTTCTCTGTCAAATACAAATCAGATGGATCTGTCGAGAGATACAAGGCAAGGTTAGTGGCAAAAGGTTATATCTAGACATATGGGATAGACTATTAAGAGACCCTCTCTCCAGTAGCTAAATTGAACATGGTTCATGTCCTCTTATCGCCTGCAGCTAACTTAGGTTGGTCATTACAAAAATTTCATGTGAAGAATGCCTTCTTACATGGCGACCTAGAGAAGGAAATATATATGGATGTCTCGCCTGGGTACTATTCTTCGTCCAACACCAGTATGATATATAGACTGGAGCGTTCTCTTTATGGATTAAAATAGTCACTGAGGGCATGGTTTGGCTGGTTCAGTGCAATAATGAAGAAGTATGGCTACTTGCAAAGTGAGTCCAACCACACCTTATCCCTTCATCGACAGAAAGGGAAGGGAACGGCTTTAATCATTTATGTTGATGATATGATTATCACTAGGAATGATTTAGAGGAAATTGATTCACTTTAAGGAAAATTGTCTACGGAGTTTGAGATGAAATATCTAGGATACTCGAAATATTTTTTCGGAATAGAAGTTGCAAGATCAAAGAAGTTGTTTTTTCTATCCCAAAGGAAATATGTTCTGGAAATGTTGGATTGTAGACCCACAGATACTCCTATTGTTCAAAATCATAGGTTGGCTGAATATCCTGATCAAGTATCAGCAAACAAGGAGTGATATCAGAGGTTAGTTGGAAAGCTAATTTATTTATCACATACATGACTTGATCTTGCATACGCAATTAGTGTTGTTAGTCAGTTTATGCACGCATCTAGTGAAGATCATATGGTTGCAGTTGAGAGAATTCTTCGTTGTCTAAAAGGTGCACCTGAACGAGGACTTTGATTTCGGAAAGGACCGAATCTGGAGATTGTAGGTTATATTGATGTAGATTGGGCTAGTAATTGGCATGATAGGAGGTCAACCTTGGGATATTTCACATTTGTAGGGGGGAATTTGGAGACATGGAGGAGTAGAAAGTAGAAGGTAATGGCATTATCTAGTGCTGAGACCGAGTTTAGGGGGATGGCAAAAGGTCTTTGTGAATTGTTATGGTATAATCCATGAGTCGAAATGCAGCTCTTTTGTGACAACAAAGTGGCAATTGACATATCACATAATCCGGTACAGCATGACAAAACTAAACACATCGAGGTTGATCGACATATCATCAAGCGAAATCTGGATACAAATGTTGTTAAATTTCCTTTTGTGAAGTCTGAAGATCAATTGGATAATATAATAACAAAGGCAGTTTCAAGTAAGGTGTTCCGTAGCTCACTTGACAAGTTGGGCATTAGTGACATCTATACACCAACTTGAGAGAGAGTGTTGAAGTGAGCTATTTGTGGAGTTTTGTTTTATATAGGGTGCGGTATCTTTAGCCAGTTTAGTAGGAAAAAACACTATATATATATATATATGTATATATATATTGTAAAAGTTATTTTAAGTAAGTGAGAATAAGAAAAAGAGAGTAGAATTCTCTCTCTGAAAATTTCCATACTCTGACAGGTTGAACCCTTTCTTTTTCTGGATAAGTATATCCTCTTAAAGCTATTGGCTAAGTGAAAGTTGACTTTTTCAACTGTAACTTTAGCCTACATGGACATCAGCTCATGTGTGTGGCAGAAGATGATTTTTGCAAAAGCAACTTTAGTTTAGTAGGTTAAAATTGACTTCTCAAATTGCAATTTGATAGATTCACATTCAATCATGGTTTTCAGAATTGGGATTTTATTAAAGTTGCTTTTATAAGTTGTGAAATATCCCAAACAATTCTATCCCATCATACACAATAAAATCTTCTTTTCATAAGACATTCCAAAATAAGTCAAAAACTCGATTCCTAAATAATTTAGTTTATTATAAAATCTAGGAATGCAACAATGTAGAGTCGAGACAATCATAACATGTACAATATTATTACTTTTGCAAATAAGTAATGTACGAAAATTATTGCGTAAGATAGAAATATTGGGTTCAACACCTGATCGACAAAGCCCATATTCAAACAAGAAGTCTACCTTAACACAGAAATTCAAAATATTGACTTTAAACATACACTTCGAGGCTTATATGTTTTTTTTTGTTAATTTTTCCATCATGCTCAGGGAAATTCACACAAGAACAATTCGAATATTCAATCTATTGCATTAGATCTTTCCAAAGCCTCAATGGTTTCTTGAGTAACCATTCCAAGAAACGAGCACCATGAAAGAGTATCACCATGGAACCGACGCCAATCCAAACAGATTGTCCCAGGGACAGGACCGAATGAATCCTGTGCCAAGGTTGCATACCCGGGGGCCTTATCAGCTGAAATACTGATGTATCATAAGTTTCTAACATGAACACAAGTGTTGTACACGTTGCCGCCATTAGTAACCCGACAAATACCTTTGAATTGAGAGGGATCCCACTTACCATCAAAAGAATGATACTTGAAGATGACACCAACATGACTGTGTTGTTCACCACAAACGTATAGTAAAATTCAATTTGAGAGGAGACATCGAGACTTGGATCTGCACGACTTAAATCAGGAGGATTCACACCTGCTTGGAAGGAGATGGTTGCAATTATTCCTGCAGTCACCATCAAATTACCGCGAATTCGTTCTACCCAGTCATTTTCGTGCGTAACAACCTTATGCCACGTTGTCTCCAGAAATCCCTTCACTTTGGCTAAGAACGACCAATGATTTGATGTAACAACCTGATTCTGATCATTATTTGATGATGTTGATTCATTAATATTAATAATTTTTCCTTCCTTGCCGCGGTCGGCTCTTCGGACTCCTCCGACTGTCATTAGAATATCTTGGAGCTCCATAGATCTCCAATCTCGTGGACCGTAGTGGTTTAGAATATCAATGGCCGTGAAACCATTTTTATTCTGGGCATTAATCTCTTTTTCACTAAAACCTACCTCTCCCACCAAATATTTGACTGTCTGAACATGCATGCATGCATGCATGCATTAGTGAAGGTACGTATTAATTATCAGCACATACGTATTAATTTACAGATGGACCACAAGTTTAATTACCTCGATCTGTTTATGAATTACAGCTAAATGGAGGAGATTGTTTCCGTGATCATCTTCAAAATTGAGTACTTCATCTCTACTCCAGCAACCCACGAGCAGCTTGAGAGCTCTAATGGAGTTATGCCTAATACACGACTGCAAAATGGTCTCACTGCAATCCGGAGGTGCACCCATCTTTGCCGGCAATGGGTCTTCTTGAAGCAAAAAGGTTAGGGCATCAACTTGTTCATTCAAAGCTGCCAATTCAAGAGGGATTCTCCCATCTTGATCCTTTCTCTTGGATACTTCTGGGCACGCCTGATACAGCTTTCTCACTATCTCAAGGTGGCCTTCGGCACAGGACAAGTGAAGAGGGCATCGCCCTAATGAATCTGATTTGGTAAGAAATTCAGGTTTCAGACTCAGAATTGCTGTGACAAAATCCAGATTGCCATGTAAGGCTGCTATGTGAAGAGGGGTATCATCAAAGCAAGTGAGTACAATACTATCAAGAATTAGGGGATCTTTTTGGATCAGAGCATTCAAGGTGGCTTCATTACCACTTAGTGCAGCCTCAACCAATCTTCTGTCCATAGTTAATTATGGGTCATACTACAAAAGGTAAAACATGGGTTTCATATAGAGTGGGATATTTGATACTCCCTCATGGCAAGCATATATACATCCTTCCAAGGAGGACTAGCTCCCTCCAAGAGCTTGGCAAGACTAAAGTGATGGCCAGAAAGCTGCTGGAATCTCAATAATTGCTTGCTTCAAGAGAATCTGAATATTGTTCCTGATGGGTGGAACAAGCACGACCCGAATGACTCGATCCAAATGGACTCAAGTGCCGACCTGAATACTTAAAGATTTGAATTGCTATTAAGGGAGAAAGTAGGCAGCAACCTCCTTCCCACCAACCTCCTAGGTCACCGACCTTCAATGAGCTTAGGAGAGGTCTTACAGGATCCGGACCTTCGACCTAGTGATCTCTGATCCATCCCATGCACCTTCTATGCCGCGATTGAATATCTATGACTCTTTATATACACTATAAGCCTTAAAATCACCCATTTCAACCTTGCAAAGAAGCTCATCGATACCTTCGGAGCTCACTGGAAGGTTGTGAAGTTGGTTTGTAGGTCATTAACGAGCTCACAGTTCTCACACCAAAGATGTGCATGGTAAGGCATCCGAAATTATGGAAACTCCACGGTTTTAGGAGCAATTGGCGGGATATGATCTCATAATTCTCTTAAATGCCTACTTTAACGTAATTGAGATTCACTACAACAATTTAACTTATTATTCGATATACATTATCGAATCAAACACAATTTTAGACAAGTTCATCTCATTCAATCTAAACTCTTACGGAATACTGACTTAGGCATTGGAGTTATCTTCAGGGTAATAGTCCACTCCGATGATCTAATTTTTCCTTCTGGTTATGATTACAGGTGCCATCATGATTCGGGGTGACTCGGAAATCATTTCCGAGCTCCATCACTTCTAACATCGTTTGTGGGAAGAACATTCTAAGCAGAGTTTTTCTTTCATACAAACAAAGAAAATAAATAGGAATTGTGATGGCCCGATCTCAACCAACACGCTTGTAGCCTCCACCCCGTGGTAAACGTCCAGGAAGAACATAGTTATACATTGGAGAAGTAATGCTTGAAGATCCCCTCTTGAGGGAAGATAGCAACCGATTGACTAGGCAGAACCGTCGAGACCATTATGATCAGGACCATCTTGGAGAATTCCAATTTACCATCCACCTAAGCATAGAAGGGGAGGACAGAGACATCCAAGTCAAAATAACAATGACAATGTCCACAAACCATAAAGATCCAAGGAAAGTCAAGTACCTATTCCTGCCTACCTTTTTTAGTGCATAGTGGTAGCCTTGGAAGGAATATCTGGAAGAATAGATTGTGTATCAACCGGGCACAGTCCCTCCCCATCTTGGAGGGAGACATAACAACCCCGAGACCAAAGGAATTGCACTCAACCAGATCAACCCTTGCCTTTAGAGACAAGGAACGACCTTCGGTAAGTCCAAACTTCAAATGTTGAGGGTCGAGAAGTAGAGCTTGCACAGGAAAGGTCACATTGGGGAAAGGATCCAAGAAAGAGTTAGCATAGAAAGAGCCCCACCTGTGATTGATCTTGGAGAAACTCTACGTAATAGACGTAGTTACAACTTAAGGGACAGGCTCAACTGAGTAGCAATCTCCAGAGGTCAGTGACAAGAAGCATGTCATGATGAGCAGGGGAGCTTGCTGAGAACTCCTCCCAGGGGAAGGATACGTTCTCGACGAAGCCTGATCAAAAGGATAGGCAGTGACGCTCAGGTGGTAACCTCGAATCCACCTAGGAGAGCGACTTTCCCAACGAATCAGGAAAGAAATGGGGAATAAGAAATACTAAATAATGTCAACTTATTAGAGCTTTCAGCATTTTTCCACAGCATTAGAACTATGAATGCCTCTGAGATTCAAAGCGCTACAGGTTGAGGCAAAATACAATGGCTCATGGGAACCACTGCAGCATATAGATGACTATGTTTCCTGCATGGAGATGTTCGAAAACCCTGATCATGTCAAGTGCCGAGCTTTCCGGTCCATGTTGACAAAGAAAGCACAATCGTGGTTCAAAAGTATTTCGAAAACAAGCATCTTGAGCAGGATGCAATTGAATTAGCTATTCTTGAAGAATTATCAGAGCAACAAAAAATGTGAGAAAGATATTAATGATATCTTTGGCATCGAACAAAAGGTTGGTGAGAGCACCAGGAGCTACTATAGTCATTTCAACGACGAAGTAGTAGAAATTGAGTAGAAGAACGATGCAATCTATATCACTGCCTTTAAATAGGGATTACAAGGGGGGAGGGGGGGTATGTAGCTCTTAGGTTGGCAGAAGAGCCAATGAAGACTATCAAGGAGTTGCAAACACTCCTCGAAAAATTGATCAAAGCAAAAGAAACAGTAATCCAAAAAAAGATTCCTTGATTCACCTCAATTACTAAAAAAGAAACCAAAGGGCGACCTAAAAGCCCACAAGCATCCAAGCGAGATACGAAGGATTCTCATTCAAAGGGGGGACCTCAGATAAGAAGAGGAAGACAGTTCCTGACTTGATTACAACCCCCCTAACAATCTCGCTGGCAGAAATCTTAATGGTCATGGAAAAGAAAGGTCTTTTGAAGCCACCAAGGCCTCTCAAAACCCTGTTGGCTAAGAGAGATATGACAAAGTTCTGTCATTACGACAAGGACCATGACCATCTTATAGAGGACTGTTTCAACGAGAGATTGAGAGCTTGATAAAGGAGGATCATTTGTAAGAATTTCTGGCTAAAAATGTAGGTCCTCCAAATCCACCATTTGCAGCAACAATTTCCAGTCAAAGAAATTAAAGCCATCGAAAGGGGTCAAAGCGAGCTGGCAGGGAAGATGCAGATGCTCTAGCTGTGTTATTCTAGATTAGGGAATTTTTGGTACAAAAAATCTTGGTTGATACCTGAAGTGTCATGAATGTCTTATACAAAAAGACATTCAACCAAATGGGGATACACAAGAGCTCACTACTAAAATCAGACACTGCCCTGACTAGCTTTAGTGGCAGTATGACCTATGTATAGGGCTGCGGGTTCCAACTGCAGTTTATGCAAATGGCAAAGGAATCACAGAGGTCATGGATTGGCTGGTGGTTGATGCACCAGGAACCTACAATGTAATTTTTGGGGGGAGAGGGGTCATGGATCTGAAGGTCGAAATCTCTTTACTTAGCTACTGCATGAGGATTTAGGTTAGAGACAGTTGGATCACTTTAGAAGGAGATAGACAGATAGCCTTAGAATGCTACCTCGCCGAAAAGGATACTGAGGCCTTGACAATGTCTGAGCAGGACGATTTCATCAACCTCCCTAAGGTGGATGAGGAGTCCAAAATCCAAGCAAGCAGCAAGGGAGAGAAAGTTTTTCTCAATTCAGAGTTTAAAGAGAAGGGGATAAAGATAGGTGAACTTTTACCTTCTAGTATTAAAGGAAAGCTTGTTGACTCCCTCCAAGAGTACTTGAATTTTTTTTCTAGGCAACATACTGACCTCGAAGGAATTGATAGAGAGATAGTCGAACACAAGGTCGGACTCAGACTAGGAGTGAAGACAGTGAAGCAAAAGAAAAGAACTTTTGCTCCGAAAAGAAATGAAGTCATAGATTGAGAAGGCCAAGCTCTTCTTGATGCTGGAATCTTGAAAGAGGTGGTGTACCTTGAATGGCTTGCCAATCCAGTGGTCATGCCACACAAGGAAAGGGCATGGAGGATGTGTTTAGATTTCACCACACTTAATAAGTACTGTTAGAAGGACTCATATCTACTTCCGAGTATCGACCATATGGTTGATTTAACAGATGGATACCAATGGCTTTGTTTCTTGGACGCTTACAAAGGGCATCATCAAATTCCAATGGGGCTGGAGGACATGGCAAAAACCTTGTTCATCACCGAGGTTGGGACCTACTACAATACCAAAATGCCTTTTGGTTTGAAGAATGCAGGGGTAGAATTCCATCAAGAAATGCATAAGGTCTTTAAGAAGCAGCTCGGAAGAAACATTGAGGTCCATGTGGATAATCAAATCCAAGAAATCAGATGACTTCATTAAAGATATAAGAGAGACTTTCCAAACATTGATAACTATTCACATGAAACTCAATCCTGAAAAGTGTACTTTTGGAGTTTCAACAGGAAAATTTTTGGGTTTTATTATATTAGAATGAGGCATTGATGCAATCCATGATAAGATAAAGGCACTCCTGGACATGGAACCTCCCAGAAGCATTTAGGAAGTCTAGAGTTTAACAGGGAAGATGGCAGCATTGAGTAGCTTCATCAGCAAGATGGCTAGTAAAGGAGAGAAGTTTTATGATGTCCTGAAGAAGCCTAAGGATTTCTAGTAGATGGAGGATTCCCAAACAGCTTTCAAAAAGCTAAAAGAATTCCTGGGAAGATTCCCACAACTTGTTTCGCCGAGGTTAGGAGAAGAACTTTTGATGTAATTAACTGCAATCGAGAAGACAATTAGCTTAGTACTTTTAGTAGAAAGGTCAGGCTTGCAATTTCCAGTGCATTATGTAAGTCGATTACTCTGAGGTCTTGAAATTAGATATTCAAACCTCGAAAAATTTCTGTACCTTATTGTTATAACATCAAGGAAGCTTAAGTCCGATTTTGAAGCTTACCCGATCAGAGTATTGACCAATTTGCCATTGAAACAAGCTCTGGCAAAACTCGAGCTGTCAAGCAGCACGATGAAATGGTCGCTTGAACTCTTAGGATATCAGATTAATTTTGAATCGAGGAAAGCTATCAAAGCTCAAGCTCTCTCAGGCATCGTGGAAGAATGTACACGAGTTCCTTTGGAGCTCGCTGAAACTTGTGAGACCAATGTATGGACCATGTACACAGATGGTTCACTGAAAAGGAAAATATAGGTGTAGGAATCATATTGATCACCCTTGAGGGAGTGAGAATCCCTTACTTTGTGAAATATAACTTCCAACCTCGAATAATGAATCCAAATATGAAGCTCTCTTAGTAGGTCTAAGACTCACAAGGCTTTAAAAGGGCAAAAATTGCATACTAAAACCAACTCACAAGTTATAGCCAGCCAGGTCACTGAAGCCTACGAAGCTAGGGAAGAAAACATGATTAAATATCTCAAACAAGTAAGAGATATAACATCAAAACTTGAATACTTCCTCATTGAACAAATACCTAGAGAGCAAAATTCAAAGGCCGATACACTATCTAAGGTCTACTAAGAGCTCGCGAGGACCAAAGCCGAGCTATTGGTCGAACAACTAGATTCTCTAAGCATAAACTAGGAGTAAAACTTGGTTATAGAGGAAGAAGTGGATAGGAGGTACCCCATTTTCAAATTCCTTAAAGATGGTGAGCTTCCATGAGATGCCAAAGAAGCTCGTCAAATTAAAAAATGGGCACCTCGCTACATCCTAATAGAAGATGATGAATTCTACAGAAGGTCATACACATGGCCATTACTCAAGTGCCTGAGCAAGCGAGAAGGAGAATATGTCATTGAAGAGGTACACAGTGGAATATGTGGATCACACATAGGAGCCAAAACCATGGCGAACAAGATACTGAAGACTTGTTATTATTGGCCTTCAATGGTCTCAAATATTGAGGGAGTCATACAAGGATGCATGAGCTACCAATTTCATGGAAATAAATTACATATACCCTTAACGAGGTATCAATCTATCAGTATGTTGGTTCTATTTGATGTATAGGGCATTGACATACTAGGGCCCTTTCCAACAGGAATAGGGGGTGTTCAATTTTTTTTAGTAGCGGTAAAGTACTTCACCAGATGGGTGAAAGCAGAACTAATGACAATCATTTCTTCACTAAAGGTGTAGTACTTCTTATGGAGGAATATTGTATGCAGGTTTGAAATTCCACAAGCTATCATTTCAGACAACGAAAGGTAATTTGTTGGTGATCCCTTCAAGACCTTTTGTGAAAATTTGAATATAGAATAGAGATTAACCTTCGTGGCTCATCCTTAAGTGAATGGACTGGCCAAGGTCACAAGCAGAACAATTCTGGAAGGTCTCAAGAAAAGGCTTACTGAGCTTGAGAAGGAAGGTCAAAAACCTTTCTGGCCAAAAGAAATTCCAAGTATCCTATTGATTACAGAACCACACCTAGAAAAGCTACTGGAGAAACACCTTTCAGCTTGTGTTTTGGTGCAGAAGCTGTAATACTAGCAGAAGCTGTAATACTAGCAGAAGTCGGAATGCAATCCTTGAGATTAATTGAATACGCTTTAGTCTTCAACGAGGAGGAGAGAAAGGAAGACCTAGACCACCTTGAAGAAGTTGGGAATAAAACTATGGAAGCTAATAGAAGGTACAAAAAACAAGTTACTATTAGCCAATTTGCACACGCAAGTATATGTATCGTTAACAAGTAATAAAGTGTTCAAAAGAGTATCGTCCCACAGAGAGTTTTATGAATTTAAACAAGTACCAATCACTAACAATCAACTTTCTTCCAAG
>JAOXNR010018766.1:0-27109 GCA_028571225.1 Parsonsia alboflavescens
CTGCGATAACACTTTCGAGTGAAGTTGTTAGCAGTTAAAGGTTCTATTTTTTTTCTTCCCACCATAATTCCGTTTTGCGTCAAAGACAAAATGAACCTAATTATGATCTCATCCTCTTTACTTCTCTAGAATATCAAACATGGTTAATGGAACAAACAAGGTACCAATGGATAATTGAACATTCTATTGATCTAGTCTTGGATAATGAAGTTGACATCTCACACTACTTTGGTACACCAGGATGGATTTCTGATGTGCTTCCTTGAAGGTTGAAGATTAGTTTTCACACAAAGAAGAAGCCAAATCAGGAGTAAAGAAAAGGACTCGTCAAAGATTTGTTTGTGAGATTAGGAAGACCTTTGTAGAAGATTCGACAACAACCCACCTCTTGATTTCTAGAGACTATTCAATACCTCACCCAAAGTAATTGAATGTCCAAAGTTTAGTGACTAAGAACCCTAAAGAGGAAGTTCTAAGAACACTTCACAAAGACCAAGTTGATCTTGTGTTCGAAAGGTTTCCAAAAGGAAAGCTGTTTTTATCTAAGTTAATTGTTAATGAAAGACAAAGCATAAGAGAGATATTTATAGTACCCTAAACTATACCAACAAATTGTGCTAGGTGAACAAGCAGCAAAAATACAAGAAAGAAACTGCTGAAATGAGCTGCGTTTTGGCTGAAATGGTTTTCACTGGTGCCAGGTAACACATCGGTTGCTCAACCAGTATATCACTGGAAATTGAACAAATTGGTTGCCAAACTTTGGTGCTGCATTTGTCTTCAACTCATGCATGTTTCTTTGGATCACTTGTTTGGTGGAATTGCATTGAATTTGGAGCAAGTTGCTCACTTGGACTAGGACATCATTAACCAAGCATATGAAGAGTTTGGAAGCTTGTCAATTGAAATTAAAAACAGATTGTTGCAATCGGTGGCAGTGGAGGAAGCAGCCTGCTGACTTGGACTTCAATCGGTGCATGGGATATCCGGTGGCAAGCAGCTGAAACAGGCTTCTCAATTAGTCTTCGGCCAGTGCATGAGAAGCTGGTTGGTGGGACTGTTTTTGTAGCTGAAATTTCAGCTTGATTCAAGCTTGTTCTTCCTCTTCTTTGAGTGTTTCAATTCTTGGTTTTTTCTACTTGATGTTAGGTTCTTCTTGAAGTGTTTTCCACCCTCTTTCATCCATGTTTTCAAGCCTAAACTTGAAGTACAAATCCTTGTACTTAAGCCTCCATTCTTCAAGCTTAGTTTCTTCAATGTAGGCATCATCAACATGTTGTCCTTATTTGATTTGCATCAATGCCATCCTTGCCTTCTTAATCCTTGAATCCACATTCTTGTATTTGAAATACAAGTCTTTGTGTTTCACCCTCATTACATAGAATATGTAGTCTAGTAGGTCATCACATGAGGGACCATCTTTAGAAGGCAACCATGAGTTCTCATACTTGAGGAATAGGTCTTTATGAGCATATTTTCTTCCATGAATTCTTTCTTCCTTGAACTTTTCCATATATGACTTCCTTGAAAATTTCATTATAGATATGCTTGCTCCTTGATCCCTATCAATTTCCATTCTTCATCCCCCTAAAAAGTTCTGCTCCCTTTTGGTTGAAGAATTTTATGCTAATTTGTTACAAAAGGATTTTTCGAACTTAGAGAACATAGACACCACGGTCAGGGGACCGCATATTCATCTGGATTGTGCTTGTCTATCTAATCTATTAGCTTTCCTTTCACCGATAATCACAAAAATTTGCCCTCCGACCTTGATTTTGATTTTGTTTGAGCATGACCCACTCTTGTAATTCGTTCTCACCTTGTTGGCAGGAATAGGGATAGAAGACATTATCTTGTCAAAGATTTGGATGTCACTAAAAGGATAATTTCATATTTGCTTAGTTCTAATGTTATTCCTAAGGCATCCTCCATGAATGAATTGCGATTACTTGATGTCTATCTATTGTACTAGATTATGCATGATCTTGACAACATTGCTGGCATACCATTTACATCCTTGACGATAAATAGCATGAGGGAAATTTCTCGCATTTTTGCAAGCAAAAATAGATCTTTTTTGTTTTTCGTTGTTTCTTACATCTATTTTTGAGCACTTTGAAATAGATTTGATAGGCATGGTTACGATTACTCCTAGAGCAATAGTTTCATATGAGACCATGAAAAATTTGAAATAGAAAAAAAAAAAACGATGGTTTTTGGCATCGAGTTGGAGATAATGAGCCTTGTCCCCCTTGAGAAATTTCGCCCCTAATTGGATGAGGAAGATGAGATTGACGCTATAGAGTGGGATGACATTACCAAGATGTCCCATCTTCTTCCACCAGACTCTTCACCCATAGGCCACATAGTTCCACTAGAGATATGTTGCTACAAATCCAAGCACAAAATGACACCATCCTAGCTAACAAACAAGCAATGCAAGCCCAATTTGAACAATTTGGGATTCAACCTAACAACTATGGTGGGCGTTTGGATACCTACAAACAGTTTCTTCTTGAGCTCTCTCGTAGAGTGTGATTATATTTCTTCTCTTTTATTCTTTTCTCTTTCTTATGTGTTTTTAGTGTCAATGAAGACAATTTCAACTCTAAGTGTGAGGGGTGTTTTTTTTATATGTTTTTGTTTCATGTGTTGTTTTCATTTGTTTCATTGTCTTAGCTTGTGTTTTGTTTACATGTTTCTTTTATTTTGCATGTCTTTGTTCTTATTTTGGTTATTTTAATGTATAGGATAGTTTGTTTTCATGTTTGTGTGTCCAATGATATGATTATGAATGTTTGAAATTGTACATGAGATTTTTGAAACTTTTATGTGTTGGATATTGTTTCAACTTATCTTTTTTTCTACAATCACAAACGTCTTTTTAAAGTAAAATTCATACAACTTTACAAAGTTGAAGCATGAAAACTTGATTTTGAATTTTGAAAAACCTTTTAAAACAAATTTTCTCTTAAATAGTCTTCATGATAGTTTTTATGCTAAAAAGAAGGATTGTTCAAACGATTTGTCTTGATTTTTCAATTTCACTTATAGCCTCATTTTTGTCAACCTAGAACTTGTTTTTACACATGCTTGAGGCAAAATTCATTGACACACTGTTAATTCAAGCATGACGTGATGCCTTCTTTTACTAATTTGTATGTTTCTTTAAGTCTACCCTTTCACATTATATCCCTTGGTCCCTGTTTGAGCCTAAATGGAAATAGTTTTCTAACTATTTTATCTCTTTGATTTTAAACCTTTTGTTTAAATGTTTTTAAGAGAATAATGGTCAAGTTCTTTTGAACTCCTTTTTTTTTTCTCAAGAATTAAATGTTTAATGAAGGGTGAGTAATTAATAGTGAATAAAAGATCCAAGGAAGGTGATATATATGTGTGTGTGTGCCTGTGTGAGCGCTTTATTTATGTGTTGATGAAAGTATTAAAAAAAATAGTGTTATGGTGAAGTTGATGAAAAGAATAAAAACAAAAGCAATGCTAAATTGTGGGAAAAAAATGAGAAAAGAAGAAAAAAAGAGAAATGAAGAAGAATGCGTTGGTGAAAAGAAGGAAAATATTGATTCATGTTTTTAGAATGTTTATTTTATGAGTTATGACCTTAAATTTTGAATTTATATATTCTCTCATATGATAAATTTGCTTATCCTCATCCTTAGTTTGTAGCCAATTCGAAAATCTTAACATTACAAGCCAAATGTCCTACGTGACCCGAATAGACTTGTTTCTATCATTAGTGGAGAGTATGTGGATTGACAAGCTTATGCTTGTGATTTCTTTCTGTAAAGGCTTCTTGTGTTATTATTGATTGAGATAGGTTGATTGATTGATCTTATCTTTGGTACGATTAAAATGTTTGTAAAACTTGAAGATTAAAGGATTTTTGGTTGTGTTGGATGAAGAATTGAGTATTTCATGCCTAAATCATGTGAAGTTGTTACACACTTGATGAACATTTTCTTTTATAATGAGATTTGTGGTTTGGTGAGGAAGGAATAATGATTGATGATACATTTAGTTCATGTCTTATGTTTTGGTTTGGAGATTTCATTATCATGTCATGTGTTTGTTGTTGGGGGTTGAAATGATTTGCTCGAGGACCAGAAAAAGGTCGAAGTGTGGGGAATTGATTTATACATATTTAGGTTAAGTCTTATGTTGTTTTTGTATTATTATCTTATATAACTTAGCATAATTGTATCATTTTGGAGATATTTTATTTCTCTATGCTTGGTCATTTTTTGTAGGTAATTTCAATTGAAAAGAGCTCGAAAATAGAAGTGCTTGAGGTTGTTGGGAAGGAAGCTAGAAAATGGTCGATGAACAAGCCATCTGGTGAGGACCAACTAGCCATGTGACATGGTGAGCGCACCAAAGCGAGTCAGATGTTGCATGAGTGAGACAAATAGCGAGTCATCATATTTTCTGAAGGATTTTGTTCTTCTTTTAGGATTCTTTTTTGTATTAGATTTCCTATTAATTATTAGAATCCTTTTAGGTAACTACTTATTGTAAAGGAGTCTTAAACTCCTATAAATAGGATTCTTCTCATAGTTATAAAGACACAAATTTCAAGATTGATTTCTTGAAGAGTCCCAAAAACAAAGGGCAAATTTCTCTATCTCTTTTCTTTATTCATAGGTTTTATTAATCAAATCTCGTAAGTTGATGTGATTTCTTTGAAATGGGTTTCATTAAAAACACACCAGCTTGAAAGATTTCATCCAAGACTCACCTAGAGCTTCAAGTTAGTACAATGACTAATGTGTTTTTCAATCATCAACCATTGTCTTGATATTGGTGGACAAATCAAAATCATAACCAAAGTGATAAAAAGCCCTAGAGTAGTTTTTCAAGAACCCTAACAGATTCTATGAAGAACACTCATGAAAGAACAAGTTTGATCCAAAAGGGTTCACTAATTTGATAAAATCATGTTTGGGGAATGTTAAACAAATAACAAGACTAAGGAGTACTAGGGGTGTATGTACTTGACTAAGCTTAATACAAGGTTCAAATTACAAAACGAATGGAAGAAAAAGGACAAAGATTAGACATTGTTGCATCTGGTAAGGGAGGATCTGGAACCGGCTCTGGGATTGGATGGAGTGCCGGATTAGCATTGGAAGAATCCGCTGGCTATTGTGTTCTGTCCAGCTCCGCCTCTTTGGACCAGATGGTGTATCGGATCAGCAGTGTTCCTCTTCCGTTATGGCTCCGTTTTGCTTGTTTTCTTGGCCTTCTTTGGTTCTTTCTTCTTGGGTTGTCATGACTTGATTTTGGGTGTTCCATGGTGTGTTTTCAAGCCACTTCAACTCTACATTAGCCTTAAACTTAAAGTGTAAATCTTTGTACCTATATCACCATGCATCTGTAAGAACACCTCCAAAGGAAGCTTCAATTTCTTCCATTCTTTGAGCCATTTGATCCAAGACTTTCTTCATTCTTGAAGTTCAAGTGCATATAAGCATGTTTTCTTCAATGAACTTCATCTTCAATGCACCCTTCCTTTGATGGCTTCCATGATTGTTCTACCAATGCTAAGATAGCTCCATGATAACTATCATTTCCCCTCACCGCAAGAGGATTCGTCCTCAAATCTCGAAGTCCTACATATAAAGGAAAATGATCACTAACATGGATTGATGAACCAAAAGGATACTTCCCACATAACTCTAAGTTATCCTTCTGGGAAGTTATAACTTGATTATGCCTTATCATAGCCTTCTTTGAAAGTGGTGGTCTCTCCTTGATTGATATGTATTCCATTTCTACTACAAGAAACTCATTAGAAGAAATAACAAAGAAAAGGAATACAAACTCATTAAGGCAACAAGGAAAATAAATTCTATCATTCAAAGCACAAGACATAAATTCCATGGGTCTATGTGCACATAAAGCATGATACATAGGTTTTCTAAACTTGGGATTCAGAGACATGAAGCTCAAGAAACTATCCCTTATCATAGCATTTACATGCCCTCCACCAAAAACATCAAACTTATGTATAAAATGAAGAAGAAAATCACCTCCACATACGCTAGAACTCATTAAGTCAACAAGATGGGCATCATTATGCACTCCTAAAAACAAGGAATTTTTAAAATGCTTCCAAAATCTCAACATATCTCTATTCATGGCACAAAATATTAACCGTAACATCACGGAGTTTCACCAATCATGACAAATAGAGATTAAGTACATAGCAAACTCATTGATTTCATCCTCATAAAGTCCAATTTCTTTAAAGATCGACTTCTCATTATAAATAATCTTTTCACATGATAAAAATAAGAATGCTCCAACAATTATATGCTTCTTTTTCATATGTAATCCTAAGACATCCTTTTTAAACAAGATATTCAAGGTTCTATTATTTACATATCTAACCAAATCAACTTCATGCTTCTCAAGATTCAACAACTCAAATACAGCATGCTTGGAACAATCAAGAATACATAAGATACCAATTCTAAGCATATTACCTTGAACATCATAAGCTTTGAACCTAAGAACCTCAAGAAAAATATGGGATCCAAGCACTCATGTTGTTATATGAGTGATGAAGATCAAAGGTCATACATGGCATGGGAGAATTCTTGGAAGATCTCATATGAAGAACTTAGGAGAACCAATCTATTCGGCTTCAAATGTGGAGGTTTACAATTGAAGGGCAACCATACTAAAGATGGGATCTATATAGATCATGAAGATGCTTATGAAAAGAAGGAGAGTTTGTATTTCAAATATAAGGTTGGAAGATCAAGAATGAAGAAAGACTTGTTGGAGATTGTTCAAGAACTTGAAGAACTTATGATCTCCATTGAAGATGATCTTAACAATGATTGGAAGTTCTTGTACAAAGATCAATACTTCAAGCATAAGAATGATACTTTGAAGATGAAGAAGCATTGATCACATTTGTGCGAAGGAGGGAAGAGTCGCTTGATTTCCTAACAATCTTTGAAGAAAAACCACAAATGGATGAAGAGAAACCAAGGAAGGAATTCAACTTATGGATGATAGAAGACATAAATAAGGAGTGTGGAATCAAGGAAAAAGCCCTTGGGAGCCTTGGTAATTAGGTTGAAGAGTCTTGGAACGCTTGGAAAGAAGTTGGCATGGTGCAAAACAAGTGTGGAGTGGAGATGGCATGAACAAGCACCGGATGGCACAAAAGAGCACCATCCAGCCCTCTACAGTAATCAAGCTCAGGCCGCATACTAGCACCGGATGGCCACTGGATTTTTCAGTAGCTATCCGGCTCTACATCCGGTGCTAGTCACAATGTTTTATCACAATGCGATCTTGAGTCTCTTTGGATGATTCCACTTGACCATAATAACTTTTCTTTATGTTTTAAGCTAGTTTAAAGGTTTAATCAACTCCTTAATCCTTCTTAGGGCTTTTTAGAGTCGAGGCTATAAATAGTTCTCTGTTTGTATTTTGCTAAAAAAACATATTTTACAAACACCTTTCAAACAATTGATAGAATCCTTTTGGATTAAACACATCTTTTCTTGAGTGTTCATCTAACGGCTTATCTAGGGTTCTTAGTGAAACTCTTGAGATCTTCAATGTTTGGCTAAATTAATTGAATTGAATTGAAGGGAACTCAATCCATTAGATCATATTGGAAGAAATTATGGTCTATGGTTCTAGCTTGAACCTCTTGTATGAAGTCTTTGGTAGATTTCAAATTGTTGTGTGTATTCAATTGATTGATGAATGAAGTTTTCCTTTCAAATTTGAGATCACATCAATAAGTCTTGAAACTTCAAAATTTCAACTAAAGTCAACCTCTTAACATGACATGCTTCATCATCAATCTCGAACTAGCAATTATCATCAATAAGCTTGAATTTTCCTCTCATATAAATCGCAATGGAGTGCATCTCAAACAAGATGAACAATAATTTAGAGTCAACAATGATGATGCACACCAGACCACAAAGATATAAATTGCTACCAAAAAGTATAGCATCAAATATCCACAATACTCAATCATCTAAAACAAACTTTGAAATTCCATTCAGGTGTGTCCCAAAGATATACTTCAAAAGGAAGTTCAAGTAATTCCATTCACAAGAATATATCTCCAAGTTGTTTCTATGAGACAAAATAGCCAACAAGTCATATGTAGAATTCATAGGCATAAACAAAGCATTTTCTCCAATCAAAGAATTAATGTACTCATAGAATTCACCATATATAACTAGTCTAGAGACATTAAGCACATAATCACAAGCATGCTCATCCGCATATGATTCCCTAACGAGCTTAAGATCTAGCATGTCATTCAAAAAGCTCTTAGTGATACACAACATACTCCCACATGCATGAATCTCATTTGTAGACCACATTCAAACATATATGAATCCTTCACAAACTCAAAATCCATGAAAGCTTTAACAAGGCTTCGAGAAGTATAAGACTTACTTTCTCTAAACAAGGAATCATTATGCTCAAGAATTTCAACAATGGCATGTTGCTTATGAACATCATAAGCATTTCCACAATTATACTTACTCATAGAAAACATATTTTTATGCTTACCATTCAACAATCTATTACCACGGGTAGAGATAAGAGTGTACCAGTTTAACATAGCATTCATTACCGTGTTGTCCTTGCCCTCCTTCAACTTGATTAGGCCTTCAAAGTCTTGCATCCTAGACAAGGAAACACTAGAAAAAGAATGATCAATGTTGGGAATAGGAATAAAAATATCTTTGTACCTCTCCAAAGCATTCTCATCCTGTCTTTTTTGTGCAAATAAGGTATCTTTTTCTTCTCTCATCTCCTTTCTTTCAATTTTATTCTTTTCTTTTCTCTCAATCTCATATTTTTCCTCAAGCTCACTCTCATTTTTCCACTCTACTTCACTCTCATGTTCTTTTTCTTCCTTCACTTCACATGAGATCTCCTAGACTTGCTCATTTCCCACAATTTCTGGAACACCCATTTCACCTTTATCTCCATTGGTAATTGAGGTATCTTCCATTTTGGGCACCAAGCTCTCCTATGTTGGGCATTGTGAAATACCATGTCCATGTTCATTTCATTTGAAGCATTTTGGGTCTTTCTTCCTAGGAAGTTATGGTAGTATCTTTCCACTTTTTCCATGAGTCACCTTCACCTCTCGCATTCGAGGTTTAGGCTCCTCTTCTCTTGGCTTTACAGTTTGCACTTTCATTGTTGAAGAGATGACATGATGTGAGCTCTCATAAGATCCCCTATATGAGCCAATTCCATTGGACACTCATCTTTCATCATCCCTTTTTGGTGGTCTTTCATTCCTTATATACCTTTTTGCTCTCAATGGTTCACCATGTTCATTGTGGTAAGAACAAGAGCACTTTTCAAGTCTTATCCCCCTTGAACTTTTTTGAACTTCATGGTTACAATAGGCTTTATTTGTTCTTTTCTTCTTCTTGGTAGACTCCCTTGATATGGTACATACATTCTAGAAGAAATATGTTGATATCATCCGCCCTTCCTCCTTGTTGCTCTTGTTTTCTAGGAGTTTTATATTAGAGCTCATCTACAGTTCTTTCAAAGCTTTCAACTCATGAGTTCAAGTTCTTTCTTATTTGCTTCATGTTCTTTGAGATTTCACTTGTCATTAGCTTCATTCATTCCAAGATGGTGGATAGAAATGCATTGTTATCTCCCATATTTGATGCTTGTGAAGATGGTGAAGCTTCATGTGTCATAATATGTCTTCAAAGAACAATCAAGAAAAATAGGGGAATATTGAACCTCACTTGTCACTCGTGTATCACACCTTCCATTTGTTCTTTCTCTACTCTATTGAACTCACCCACCTTAAGCCTTTTTCCACTCTAGCTCTCTTTCAAGTTCTTAACCAACTCAATTGGGTAATGCAAACACTTCATGCAAAGATGCCAAGTAATCCCCACAACTCAATTCAATTACTCAACAAATGAGCAACAATCAAGAACCAAAGAGCTTGAGTTTCAAAGATTAGGTCAATGTAAGATGAAAACAACTGATCAAATTCTTGGAGTTCAAAGAAAATTTCAAAGGAGAATTTTATCAACCACCTAGAGGGCAATGACAATGTAATCCAATTTGTCAATAAATTCAACAAACCCAATTCCGTTGATTTCAAATTTGATAGATAATATTCAATTCAATCACAATAGAAGTTCAATTCGACTTCAACACAATCAATTTCAATGGAATTCAACAAGAAATCTCACAATAGCATTCAACTTTGGCACTTTCTTTCTTTCGCTTTGGGCAAGATTTTTTTTTTTGACTTTTTCTAGAACAATAACTCTTCTCCTTTTTTTTTTTTTTTTCGAGATAGATGGAAAAACTTTACAAAATAGAATTTAGCCCTAGTTTTTGGTCTTAGGCTCCTGTCCAACAAACACAAAGGATCATAAGAAGATACTAGGATAAAAGTATAGGAAACAAATCACAAAAAACACATATATAAGATCATAGATTTCAAGAAATCAAAGTTGACCTTAAACACTTAAAAAAAGAAAGCAAATAAAGTTAGGCAAACCTCATGATGAAGAACCTAGGCTTTGATACCAAAAGATGATGTGATTTCTTTGAAATGTTTTTCATTAAAAACACACAAACTTGAAAGATTTCACCCAGGACTCACCTAGAGCTTCAAGTTAGTACAATGACCTATGATGTTTTTCAATCATCAATCACTGTCTTGATATTGGTAGACAAATCAACACCATAACCAAAAGTGATGAAAAGCCCTAGAGTAGTTGCTCAATAACCCTAAGGGATTCTATGAAGAACACTCATGAAAGAACAAGTTTGATCCCAAAGGATTCTTTAATTTGATAAAGTCATGTTTGTGGAATGTTAGATGAATAACAAGACTGAGGAGTATTTATACTCCAAGAACATCAAATGACCTAAATGATTCCGTCGTGTATGTACTTAACTACTCTTAATACAAGTTTCAAATTACAAAAGGAATGGAAGAAAAAGGACAAAGATCAGACATTGTCACGTCAGGCAAGGGAGGATCCGGCTCCAGTTCTGGGATTGGATGGAGTGCTGGATCAGCATCGGAAAAATGTGCTGGCTATTGTGTTCTGTCCGGCCCAGGTGATGAGGACATCATCCAAGATGGACAGGGCAGTTTGGACTAGCAGATTACACTGGCCAAGCCCACGCTAGGGAGTCCACGAAGGTCCAAGCGACTGCAAGGAAAACGGGCCTCATCCGGACTGATTTGGACCTTCTTACCTTGATGTCGATTACTATTCATGGAGCACTATTCACTGCTCAGAATGGGCTCAAACTTGAGTAGAAGACTGGACACGGGCCGCTGAGCAGTACTCATCTCTTTGCCATGACGTACGACTTTTTTCAGCCATCCGGGATCGTCTTGATGGGTTTTCGGGCATTTTTATGTTTTTCGGGTTTTTCTAATAATTTAGGGATATTTTTTTTATTTCTGACGAGGATTAGTTCTTAATTTCCAAATTGTTTTTCAATTGTGTTTAGGGCAGATTTAGGTCTTTAAATACTGGCTTACTGTCTTAGTTTTTCATAGCTTTGTTTTTCGACAATATTCCAGGAATTGAATTCCTTTCTTTCTTTACTTTGGGTTGGATTGCAATTCGTAGTAAGCTAAAAATCGTGAGTGATCACGTGAAACATCCCTACTCCGTTCTTTTTGTTTGAATTGTTGTTTGGTTTATCGCGGACAATTCAAGTCGTCCTGCATCAGCGGACTCTCTGGACTGGAAGGTGCAACGGATTAGCAGTGTTCCTCTTCCGTTTTGGCTCCATTTTGCTTGTTTTCTTGGCCTTCTTTGGTTCTTTCTTTTTTGGGTTGTCATGGCTTTATTTTGTGTGTTCCATGGTGTGTTTTTCAAGCCACTGCAACTCTTTATTAGCCTTAAATTTGAAGTGTAAATCTTTGTACGTAAATCTCCATGCATTTGTAAGAACACCTCCAAAGGAAGCTTCAAGTTCTTCCACTCTTTGAGCCATTTGATCCAAGACTTTCTTCATTCGTGAAGCTTTATACTTGTATTTGAAGTACAAGTTCTTGTAATTGGCTACATTCCTTAGAATTAAAGTTCACTCGTTCTTGAAGTGTAAGTGCATATAAACATGTTTTCTTCCATGAACTTCATCTTCAATGCACCCTTCATGGCTTCCATGATGGCTCCACCAATGCTAAGATAGCTCCTTGATCCCTATCATGAGTAGTTCTCTTTTGTTAACAAAATATGCAGTATGTTATTTTGAATTGGTGTAAAGATAGCTAAATTGTAAATTATTGTCCAAGGTTATTTTGTTTGAAATGTTGTTTTTGCCCTTTGACACTATAAAAAGGTAACTTCTTTGTTTCTATAACCAAGATAAATCCTTTCTTATATATGATAGGTGAAGAACTTTATTTTTTCTATTCCGCTAAGAGGAAAGATAGGTGAATCAGGATTGTTTTGTATGTTCGTTCCATTTCTATTGTTAGTGTTCGTAATAGTTCCAGGAAAATAACTTTGTTTTCTATTCAGTGGTTTAAAAAAAATAGTTGTACATGGAATATTAGTTGGTCATTATTTCGTCTAAAACTATCAAAATATGACAAAACAACTTGTTAAAACTCTTCAAGAAATTAGAATTCAAATGATGAGGCATTATCTGACTGACCAGAAGATCATGATCAAATGCTTTAGTTGTTGGTGTAAGTATGTTTGCTAGCAATTTCTAGCTTTTCACCATCCATGATAAGAGTTCAATATTAAAAATCTTTAAAAGTAAAAAAGGGAAAAGAATCCAGAAAACAAAAATTAACATATGGCATGGACTTAAGACTAACAACTATGTACCACCATCAGGTAGAATATTCCCACAATAATTACAATGACGTATTAGTGTTACTAGCCAACTATCCCCTAGCTTGACCAATTATGGAGAAATGACAGGAAAAACATAATATAGTTTCCATTCTACTTGACTTTTTTTATGCAAGACTAGATTTTTTTTATCGCCTTAATAAATTATTTTGATTACTCACAAATTTATTGCAAATGTATGTACAATTTTTTAACTCGAAATAGTGTCTATGTAAACACTTAAACTAATAGAGATTTTGGTCTGAAATATAGGTATGCTATTTTCCGATATTGAATGTTTGCAGAATTTTTATATGAAACATGCCAAATTTAATGGATTAAGTGTTATAAGGAGATCCTCTACTTGTTCTAAGTTTAGCAAGAGGACTTATTGTCTTGCAAGAGTTAATGCAGCCATAGATAATGACGGGATGTGGCGAGTAACTAAGGTAGTTACTTATCATTCCCATCCATGAGACCTTGACATGTCTAGGCTTATGACTGATCATAGAAGTATCGGAAATGCATAAAAGAGAAGTCTTGAGGCAAATGACAAGGTTGGACTTCAAATTTGTAACAACGTTAAGGCTTATCATATTCAACACCGGGGGGGGGACAGAGAAAATGGGATGCTTACCCGAGGATTGTAGAAATTATTTCCACTATGTTAGGAGGTTGAGAAGTTGAGATTACAAGAAGGGGATGTTGAGTACATTAGGAAGCTTTTTGTGAAATGCAAAGAAAGGAGAAGGACTTCGACGTTCTGGGTAAATTAAAGAATGTTATTTGGATTCAACCACATGGAAAAACAACTGCAGAGGATTTTAATGACGTAGTTCATGATTGAGAATTAAAACAACTTAACTAATTTGAAAGGAGAAATAGGAGAATTTTTTTTTATCCCCTATCCTCTTTAAAGCACACCACAAAAAAGGAAGAACCCAATTTTTCATCGTTTAGGGGTTAGTAAAGTTTTGTAGTAGTATTTATCTGGTGTTTCCTTTCCCCAAGTGTTTTAAATTTGAAAATAAATATTCTTTGTTTAGTGGTTAAAGAACTCCGTTATAGTACTAAATATAGTCTCGATTACTGTCAATTATATTCCTAAACCTTCAAAGGAATTTTCATCTTCTCCAGAATTATCTGAAGTTTCTCGTATGGATATAACTCCCGTGGGGAGAAGGGATAGGGCTCTTACAACTATGCTTGTCCATTAGGGTTTGGATCCATGGGTCCCTATATATATATGGATTGGGTTGGTCTGGATCATGATTAAGGTAATCCATTTAAAATTGGACTTGCATGAACTGAACCCACTCAGATGGGATTGGGTGGACTGGGGCTGAACTGGCCCACCGGACTGAAAGATATTTTTTTAATAAAAAAATAAAAATAACCTATTTTCCTAAATCTAATATGATTGAATTTAACATACATACACATAGTCACTTTCAAATATTCCCTTTCCCTTTTTGAGTGAGTCTCTCCCAAAAAATCCTAGATCTCTCCCTCCTTTTTCGAGTGCTGCCATCGCGGTTACGAGTAGAGAGCACAGCGGAGCAGTAGCTGAGTCGCACCAAAGAAGGAAGGTAGCACACACCAGAGCAGCAACTGCATCGCACCACCAGTCCACCACTACATCGGCATCGCACCACTAGTCCACCATTGAGTTGGCGTTGCACCATCACTATAGGACAGTCATCAGCGCAAGCACCAGCCTACAAGTACAGGCTATAGGCAAAACGCATCCAAGGTTCTTGTTCTTCCCTCATCTTTACAAAAAGGGAAATCTTCTAGCATGTGAGGATATATGGCCGACTCTCCGTGTTGATGAAGAAAGATGAATTGGAGATCAGAATTCCCTACAACGCTGCCTACCAATACATCCAGGTAGCCGTGCCCCAATAGCTCCATCAGCAATATTACGTAAGACAGAACCCTTGTCAAGACGATGTCATTCCTCCCAACGCCGTCGTTGGAGACCCTGAAGGCATCCCTATTCAATCGACTATCTACAGTGATACTCCCGCCCCATTCAATTGCCCTCACCGTGGTGCTTTTGGTGTCACTACCGTCAAGTGATTGATCTTAATTCCTCCATTTGTTTCTTTTCCTTTTTTCATCCATTGTGGATTTGATCCTTTATTTGTTTTTTTTGTTTTTTGACCCTTAGCTCAAATTAATAAAAGTAGAAATCTTTATCTTCCATCATGTATTTGTATGATGAACCTTCTTGTATGTTTAGCACAAAAATTCCTAGTAGAGTTTTTTAAAGCAAAAAAATAATTAAATGTAGTCGAAGAGTGTCATAAAGCAAAAATGGAAGATTTATTTAAGATTAGAACCTACTTACTATCATTAGGATTTTGGTAGGAGCATATAATGGACATAAATTTGATAGTGATGGAGCTCAAGAGTAGCCTCTGAGTCTGCCCGAAATTGCAATGATGTTAATGACAGCAACTTGAGAAGAAAGGAAACAGATCACCGGAGTGGGCTGTTTCCCTGGGTAAGAGCTCCGATGCCTAAGTCAGTATTCTAAGAGAATAAATCTTGAGTAATTCACTCCAAAAAACTATCCTTGTCCATAGACTGATTATTATTTGATTATATATGAAGAAGAAGTTAGTTACCTCTTTGATTAGGGTTCTTCCATTACGTGACAGTAGGCATTTAGGATAATTGTGAGATCATATCATATCCCTCCAATTGCTCCTAGAACCGTGGAGTTTCCATTGTTTGGGATATCTTGCCATTCACTTCTCTAGCTGAGAGCTATGAGCTCACTAATCGACCTCTAGACCAACATGATGACCTGCCCATGGACGTCGAGGGTCACGATTATCTCTTTTGGGAGGTGTTATTGAGTGATCATAGGCTCATGGGAGATGTTTGGAGTTGCGCACAAATATTCATGGCATGGAAGACGCATGAGATGGGTTGGAGCTTACTAGGTTGAAGGTTGTGGCCTGGTAAGACCTCTCATGAGCTCATTTGGGAGGTCAGTGACCTGGGAGGTTCGCTGTAGCAAGTCGCTGCCCACTTGTCCTTGTTGACTTCGCGAGTCTGACCTTCGGGTATTTGAGGGTTGGGGCCTTAAGCCCTTTTGGATTGACTTCTATCCAAACCATGCCTGTTTTAATTGACTTGTCCGGGTTGTGCTTGTTTCTCCCATCAGATAGGATAATGAATGTTTTATTTCAAAGTCAGAATTAAGATTGTTTGGTGAATGATTTTTGGAGTAAGGTTTTTTTTTTTTTAATAAGTCTCATGATTAATTTGGACTTAGGTCCATGAGATTAATCATTGATGGGCTTGATCTGAAAAATAAATAAATAGTCTTTTAGTTAAAAGGTCGAGATAATTATTTTTGGGTCCTTGATTCGATAAATAATTATTGGACCTTTAATTAAGTTAAGAATGGATTATTGGGTTATGGCCCATGGAAGTCCAACACCTATCATTAAGTGACTTAATGATGAAGGATTCCCTCTTCTATAAATATGAGGGTTTATAACCTCATAAAAGAGTAAGAGAGGAGAATTGAAAAAAAAAATATAATTCTCAACCCTACTATTCTATCAATTGGCACCACTCAAGAAAGAAAAATAGTTCTTCTTATATTCCCATCTATTCACCAAGTTTTTCATAGGAAATAGATTAGAAGACGTTAAGCCTAGTAGATCTCAGTTGATTATTCGGACAAATCTGCAGTTTCAGACAAAAGGTATGTATCATATCTCATTTGTGTGCCAAAATTTTTTGAAACTTGTTATCTTGATCTCTTTTCCCTATGGATTTGAGGTCGATTTTCCCTTTCAATCTTTAGTATGGTAGCCCTTGAAATGTAAACCTCCACATTTCAAGTTGAATAGATTGATTCTCCTAAGTTCTTCATATGCGATCTTCCATGAATTCTCCCATCCAATGTATGCTCTTTTATATCCATCATTCCCCTTCACCTCAAAAGGATTCGACCTCGAATCTTTAAGTCCTACATAGAAAAGAGAATGATCACTAACATGGATTAAAGAATCAAAAGAATACTTACCAAGTAAGTTCAGCTCATCCTTCTTGGAAGATAGAACTTGATAAAGCCTTACCATACCCTTCTTTAGGAGTGGTGGTCTCTCTTTGATAGATATGCAAGTTTTTTTTATTGAATATTCTTTATAAATAAATAAATTACACAATTAAAATGATAAATAATAACATATCTGGTGGGTGAAATGGGTACGACCAGAATAACCCAACCCAAGTGGTGCCGAGTGCCAACATGAATATTTAAAGGTCAGAATTGAAAACTAAGAGGAAAGGTGGGCATCGAACTCTTTCCCATTGACCTTCCAAGTCACCAACCTTAAATGAGCATAGGAGAGGTTTCACTAGACCACGACCTTCGACCCAATGAGCTCCAATGCTTCTCATTCACCTTTTATGCCACGAATTAATGTCTACGACTCTTTACACACACTATGAACCAAAAATCACTCATCGTGACCTTCTAAAGAGGATCTTCAAGACCCTTGACTTTCAAAGGAAGGTTGCGAAGTGTGTTTAAAGGTCTTTAATGTTGTCGTAGCTCTTGCACCAAAGATGTGCATGATCCAAACTTATGGAAATTGCACGATTCTAGGAGCAATTGGTAGGATGTAATCTCACAATTATCCTAATCGCCTACTTTCATGTAATTGAGATTGACTCCAAATTATTGAATCACACACTGTTCTTGGACGGATGGGTCTAATTCAATAAAAAACTCTTTAAGGAAATTGACGGGAGAAATGGGCACAACCCAGACAAACCGACCTGAATGGGCACAAGTCTCAACCTCTAATACCTGAAAGTTAGATTCACGAGTCAAAGAGGAAATGTGGGCAGTGACCTTCTAGGTCACCGACCTCCGAAATGAGGTCAAGGAGGTCTCACTAGACAATGGCCTTCGACCCAATGAGCTCCAATCTTCCATGCCACAACTAATTATGCAAGACTCTTAACACCCTCCATAAACCTATAATCTCTCGACGTGACTTCCCAAAATAGATAGTCGAGACCTTCAACATCCAAAGACAAGTCACAAAGTTGGTTTAAAGGTTATCAGTGAGCTTATAGCTTCCTCCCTTGTGAATTTCTTGGATCATGTAAGGTCCTTCCCAACTTTCTTGTAGCTTGGTCATTTGTCCTTGTTTCCCAACATCTGACCTCTTGAGGACCATTTCTCCAATTGTGAATTGTTTTTCTTTCACGTTCTTGTTGAAAAAATTTGTGACTTCCCTTTTATATCTTCTATCAACTTCCGTACTTTATTTTTGACTTCTTCAAGGAGGTTGAGGTTTGCCCTTCTCTCCAACTCATTTAAGACTGAATCATATTCGGTCAGTCTTAGAGATTTCTTTCCAACCTCGACTGGTATTATCGAGTCTGCACCAAAGGATAGACTAAATGGTGTTTCTCCAGTAGCTTTCCTAGGTGTGGTTCTATATGCCCACAAGGTGCTTGGAATTTCTTCTAGCCAGCAAGGTTTGTGACCTTCCTTCTCGAGCTCAGTGAGTCTTTTTTTGGGACCTTCCAGAATGGTTCTGTTTGTAACTTCAACCAGCCCGTTCGCTTGGGTAAGCTACATAGGTAAACCTTTGTTCAATATTCAAGTTTTCACAAAAAGTCTTGAATAGGTCCCGAATCTGCATACAATGTTCCTTCATACAAAGGACTAGACTTTTGGGGATGAAATATTGCCATTGGCTCACCTTCAACCCATCTGGTGGACTACTCTAAGGCAACAATTAGGAATTGGAGAACCCCCCACTTCTTTAGGGAAGGGTCCTAATATGTCAATACCCTAGATGTCAAAAGGTATCAACACGTTGATGGACTGGTACCTTGTTGGCAATACATGTGACTTGTTTCCATGCATTTCTATATGACCCTCTCCATGTCTGAATCCACGAAGGCCAATAATATGCTATCCTTAGTACGTGCGATCCAAATATTCCACATATGTACTTCTTCAATGACATGCTCCCCTTCTACCTTGCTCAGGCATTTGAGTAATGGCCATGTGTATGACCTTCTATACACATCGTCATCTCCTATTAGGACGTAGCGAGGTACCCATTTTCGCACTTGGTGAGCTTCTTTTGAATCTTGTGGGAGGTTGCCATCTTTCAGAAACTTGTAGATTAGGTACCTCCAGTCCGCCCGATCCATTATAACCAAGTTCTCTTCTTGATTTTTGTTGGGAGAATATAATTTTTCCACTAATAGCTTTGCTTTGGTTCTCGCTATCTCTCAGTAGACTTTAGATAATGCGTCTACTTCTGTATTTTGCTCTCTAGTTATTTTCTCAATGAGGAAATGCTCATGTTTTGTTGTTATATCTCTTACTTGTTTGAGATATTTAATCATGTTCTCCTCTCTACCTTTGTATTCTCCAGCAACCTGGCTGGCTATAACATGTGAATTAGTTTTGTGCAATTTTTGCACTTTTAGAGCTCTTATGAGTCTTAGACGTGCTAAGGGAGCTTCATATTCGAATTTGTTATTCGAGCTTGGGAAGTTGTACTTCATAGAGTAAGGGATTCCCACTATCAAAGGTCTAATCAGTACAATTGCCACACTTGAGTTTTCCTTTTTTGTGGGGCCATCTGTGTTCATGGTCCAGATACTAATTTCACAAGCACTTGTGAGCTCCTATGAAACTCTTGTGCATTCTTCTAAAAGTTTGAGAGAGAGCTTGAGCTTTGATTGGTTTCCTCAGCTCAAATTCAATTTGACATACCGAGAGCTCGAGCGACTACTTCATTGTCTTGCCTGATAGCTCAGGCTTCGCGAGAGCTCGTTTTAGTGGTAGATTGGTTAATACTCTTATCGGGTAAGCTTCAAAATAGGGCTTAAGCTTCCTTGAGGTAATAAAAATCAGGTACAAAAATTTTTTGAAGTCTGAACATATAATTTTAGTACCTCAGAGCAAATGGCTTACATAATAAATTGGAAATTGTACACCTGACCTTTCTATCAGTAGCACCGAGCTAACTGCCTTGGCTATTGCAATTAGGTACATTAAAATTTCCTCTCCCGACCTTGGAGAGACAAGCTGTAGTGGCTTCCCCAAAAAGTCTTTTAATTTGCCAAAAGTTGTTTGGCAATCTTCAGTCCACTGAAAATATTTCTACTTTTTTATGACATTGTAGAATTTCTCTCCTTTGTCAGCCATTTTGCAGATGAAGTGCCCAATGCCACCATCTTTGCTATTAGATTTTGAACCTCTTTAATATTTTTGCGAGGTTGCATGTCTAACAGTGCTTTTATTTTATCATGGTTGCCATGAATGGCTCGTTCTGATATCATAATGCCTAGGAATTTACCTACTGAAACCCGAACGGTACATTTCTCAGGGTTGAGCTCCATATGAGTAGCATTCAATGTCTGGAAAGTCTCCTGATGTCTTCAATGAAGTCTTCGGAGGTTTTGGACTTGATTGCAATGTCGTCTTCGTAGACCACAATGTTGGTCTCAAGCTAGTTCTTCAAAACCTTGTGAATAGGTTCCGTACGACATCTTGGTATAGCAGTAGATCCCGACCTCTATGATAAATGAGGTCTTTTCCATATCTTCTATTGCCATTGGAATTTGGTGGTACCAATTGTAGGCATCCAGGAAACATAGCCGCTGGTAACTGGTTGTCGAGTCTACCATCTAATCAATGCTCGGGAGTGGGTATGAGTCCTTCTGGCGGTATTTGTTTAGTGTGGTGAAACCGACACACATCCTCCACGTCCCTTCTTTCTTTGGCACAACCACTGGATTGCTCAGCCATTCTAGGTACACAACCTCTTTCAAATTCTTGTGGCGAGAGCAGCTTGGACCTCTCGAGCTATGACCTCATTTCACTTTGAAGCAAAGGTCCTCTTCTTTTACTACACTAGTTTGACTCCTGGTTTGAGCTCGAAATTATGCTCTGTGATTCTCTTGTCGATGCCTTCAAGGTCGACAAGTCACTAGGCAAAAACTTTCAGATATTCTTGTAGGGAGTCAACAAGGTTCTATTTAATTTTGGAAGGCAAAAGTTTGCCTATCTCTAACCCTTTCTCAGGAAATTATGATTTCAGGAAAACTTTTTCTCCTTTGCCGGCTACTTGGATTTTGAATTCATCATTTCCTTTCGGAAGGTCGATGATATCTTCCTGCTTGGGTTCCGCCGAGGCCTCTATATTACCTTTAGTGAGGTAACATTCTGCAGCTAGCTGTTTGTCTCCTTCTAGGACGATCCAGGCTTCTCCGACTAGGATCTTCCTGTAGTAAATTTGTAAGAAGATCTTTATTTTTAGGTCCATGACCCCCCACCTTCCCAGAATTGCGTGATAAGTTCTGGGAGCATCAACCACCAGCCAATCCATGACCTCAGTGACCCCCTTGCCTTCCACGTAGACCATAGTTGGAACCCTTAGAATTCCATCCGCATATGTTGTGTTACCATTGAAGCTAGTAAGGGCAGTATCTAACTTTATCACAAGCTTCTCTTTATCCCCATTTGGTTGAATGAATTTTTGTACAAGACATTTATTACACTTCCGGTGTCAACTAATAACTTGCGTACCAGGAAGTCCACAATCTGGAATGACACCGTTAGGGGCTCTGAATCTTCTCCCCGAGCTCACTTCGACCTCCTTTATGTGGCATTTATCTCACCCACTAGAGGTTGCTGGTTGTGTGCAGCTGCTGGAGGCAGATTTATGGGACCTATGTTCCTAGCGAGGAGCTCTCGCAAGTGGCGCTCCTTTACCAACCTCTCAATCACGCACTTGAGGTCAAAGCAGTCAACTATGAGATGACCATGCTCCTTGTGATAGTGGCAGATTTTGCCGGGTCTCTCTTGGCCAAGGGAGTTTTGAGAGGCCTTGATGGCTTCAGGAAACCCTTCATTTCCATGACCACTAGTATTTCTACGCATGAGGTCGTGAGGGGAGTTGTTACTAGGTTTGGAATGGTCTTCATCTTCTTATCTAAGGATCCTCCTTTCGAATTAGGATCCTTCCTATCTCTTTTCGATGTCTACCGGCTCTTTGGACCCCTTTTGTCTTTCTTAGTGGCTAGGGTAAAACCCGAAATCTTCTTCTAGACTCCTATCTTTTCAGCCTTTATTAATTTCTCGAGGAGTGTTTGTAGCTCCTTAATCTTTTTCACTGGCTCTTCTACCAGCCTGAGGGCTACATACCCCCCTTGCAATCCTTGCTTGAAGGTAGTGATGTAGGTAGCATCGTTCTTTTGCTTGATATCTACTGCCTCATCATTAAAGCCACTGTAATAGCTTGTGCTCTCACCAAACTTCTATTTGATATTGAATAGATCATTAATGTCTTTTTCACATCTCTTGCTGCTTTGATAATTTTTTGGGAATAGCTCTTTTAGCTGAATCCAGCTCTATATACTTGCCTCTAGAATTCCTTTTAACCAGGACTGTGCTTTCCTGGTCAGCGTGGACCAAAAAGTGCAGCATTCGGCATGGTCAGGGTACTCAAACATTTTCATGTAGGAAACATATTCATCTATGTGTTGTAACAGTTCCCTTGTGCCGTCATACTTTGCCTCCACGTGTTGGGCTTTGAATCCTGGTGGCATCCGAGCAGTAATGATGCTACGGATAAATGGTGAAGGTTCCAACACTGCTCCATATCTCTTGATTTCCATTTCTCTCCTAATTGGCTAGGAGAGTCACTCTCCTCAATGGATTTAGGGCTACCCCTCGAGCATCACTGGCTGTCTTTTTTATCAGGCTTCATCGAGCAGGTATCCTTTCTCCAAGAAGAATTCTCAATGAGCTCCCCTACTTTTCAAGACCGGCCTCTTATCTTCGACCCAGTGATATAGCAACTTGGTTGAGTCTGTCTCGAGGGTTAGAACCCATTCCATGACTCAGGGTTTCTCCGAGGTCGGCCACTAGTGGGGCTTGCCTGCCCTGTGATCTTTCCTGTGCTTGACGTATCTCCCAATCGTCCTCATTTTACTGGTGGTTGTTCCTTACTTCTAAAGGCGGGGGCTGATCGGGCTCTGTTTAGCCCCTTTGATATCAAGGTCGTTAAGTCTCCCTCCAAGATGGTATAGGAATGTGTCCTGTTGACATGTAATCTCTCCTACCCTAGATTCCTTCTAGGGCAACCACTATGCATTCATTAAGGTCGGCTAGAATGGTCACTTGACTTCCCCTTGATCTCTGTGGGCTGGGGTTGTTGCTATTGTTGGTCTGGCCAGGGTACCTCTGTCTACCCCTCTCATGCACTGGTGAATTGTTCGCCTGGACCCTTCAAGAAGGTCCAGACTGCGATGGTCTCAGCGGTTCTTGTTATTCAACTAGCCCAGTATTATTATTATTTTTCTCTAAGCCTTCCGGCTCTGCTTCTCCAGTGCGTAATTGAGTTCTCCAGGGAGATCTACCAACACGTGGCGGTAGAACCCGCATTAGCTGTGATTGAGTCATCTCGGTTCTTATTTATTTATTTATGTTGGGAAAGACCTTACATAATCCAAGAGGTACACAAGGGAGGTAGCTATAAGCACGCTAATCTTGAAGGAAGACAACTCGTAAGACTTTGGAATGTTTGCCATCTAAAGAAATTCTATACCTAAGACGTCCTAAAAGTTTCCAGACCTCACAAGCTCGTTATATAGCTCTGGAAATTGTTTGAAAGGAGCTCACTAAGGAGCAAAACGACCTCAATGACCTCTTCAGTTTAGTTTCAACAAGGCATAAGAAAATGATAAGTTTTCAGAGCTTATTGGGATTTTATTTCATCTTATTTGCCTAAGTTTCAAAGCCAGTTCAGATTATTATGCAATTTCTAAATGTTAAAGCAAAGACAAGACACTTGGGGAAACTAAGCATTGTACAAGACATGAGGAAACAAGACTATGAAGGATCCTATTCTATTGCAAGTTCAGTCTTCTTCCTCAACATCCTTAGGAGCCTCCAGTGAGCTTGATAAAGCTGTCTCCTCTTTGGCTACTTCTTAACCAGTGGTGTCTGAGGGACCTGCAAGCTAATCAACAACATTGTCAAATTTAGGTCTGCCTAAGGATAGACGGAAAGCTCAGAAAAGGTAGAGTACCTCATCAAAATCAACATATAGGGGATGACAGGGGTAATGAGTAATCAAATCTCCATAGCCAAAGATAGTTGTACCTTCACAATGAGCATATGCTTTAGGAGGAATATCCAAGGCCACCCTTTTTGCAGCCTCGACCTTAGCAGATGCCTCCATAAGCTCCATTCCTTTCCCAAATGGGCTGTCGCTAGCTCGGCCGACCTTGGCTAGGACCTCAGTAGCGACAACCTCTGCCCTAGAGGTCACAACAGGGTGCTCTTCTCCCAAGGCAAGGGGGTTGCAGCATCTGGATGGTATAACCCCTTATAGACCTCGGGATCAATCTTTAAATCCCTATCCAGCTCCCAAAGTTTGTCAACTACATCAAAGTAGAGCTCATAAATTTGAGGCCAAAGGAGGGACTCCAAGTAAGCCTGGAAACCTGGGATCCCCTCAAGCTGAGCTAATGACAGATTGCCATCCTCGTCACAGATGCCTTGAAGGTCCCCAAGCCTAGCCTCGAGCTCCTGGATACGAGCATTCTACTTGTTGCTGAGTTCGAATAGCTAATCATTTTTCTGAACAGTTACTCGAAGAGTTGAAGGCATGGTCACGTTCTCAGCTTTGTCCTCTTCAATGTTCTTCTTACACTCCTGTAGAAGGTTGAATGAGTTAGCGTAAGGGGTATTGACCTTTTCAGCAGAGGCTACAAGCATAGCATTCTCCTTCACTTGGCGAGCTCTAAGATCAGGGTAGAGAACTCTTGATCCTTTTTGGCCCTCTTTGCATACCTCCTTAACCGCTCACCTAAGAAGACATGGTTCTGCAAAAGGAAAAGAAGAGGGTCAGTACTAAAGACGAGTTGAAATAGAATAAATTTCAAAAACATAGAAATTAAAGAGACTTACTACAGTATGGATGGAGGCTGTATATCTATCAAGTTCCTCATTAATAAGCCGTGGGCATATGTCCTGGTCAACTTGAGGTACACACCCCATTAGAAATGACTAGGAGTGCAATCATTGGAACAATGAGTCCGAAGACTCTATCACAAGCTCGAGGACAAACCTTGCGGTCCTCTAATCAGTATGGGAGGCCATGGACACATTCTTCACCCTCTTTAAAGTGTTTGCTACCTCCTCGGAAGTGCAGCCATTGAACTTTAGCCTTGGGCTTGAGGTCGTTGGAGCCTTCCCCTTCCCTGAGGAAGTTGGTGGAGTCCTCCTCTCTGTCTGTGTAGATTATGAAGAAAGGGAAGAAAAAGATACGGAGATCTTTGCGGGCCTTTCAGAAGCCCCTAGAGTAGCAGCCTAGACGCTCCTCCTCAGAGCAGTCTGAATCCAGTCAGCCACTGCAATCTTCATGCCCTGAGATTGGGGGATTGCATTCTTGAGTGGAGCCCCCCCGGAGGTCTGGGTAGTAGCTGCAGCATTGGGAGCAGTAGAAGAAGCACTGACGGTATCGTCAGCCCCGCCAATGGCAGCGAGGGGAATAGGAGACTTTAGGAGCCAAGAAGTTGTCCTTATTGCTGTCAAAACAAGAAAGGGAAAATATGTTAATGCTCAAAAAAGTTGAAACAAACTTATTTAAAGCAGGAGAAAAAAATAGAGAAGCTCCTACCAGAAGGGGGAATGATCATAGCTCTCCTAATAAAGGGGAGGTCACGGTCGGTTGGACTCCCTAGTCCAACAGGGTAAAGAAAAGTGACAGGCCAGGCCGGTAGACTACATCCAACCTTTACAATATTAGAACAGACCAAGCCAATCAAAAGAACCCTATCCCTCTCCTGTTCACTAGTCAAGGTAGGGAGCTCATTGCAAAAAATGGTATGCATATTCCAGTCTGGGTAAGGCTCAGACTGGACTAGATTACTAGGAAGCCTTGTGAAGAAGAAAGAATCTTTCCAATCGCCAATAGAGGACTGGAAAGGACCTACCAACTTATACCTAGGGTTGAATTGAAGGTGTCCCACAGTAGCACTCTTTGTTGCTGAGGAGATTCCGACCCCGAAGAAACATCTAAGGAGCTCCAAGTTGACTAGAACTCGGTAAAGATGACAAGTTGAGATGAATGCTAGTACTGCCCGCACATAGTAAGGAACAAGTCGAATAATGGGGAAGTTCCAAAAGTAGGCAATGTCTAAGAATAAAAGGTGCAAGAAAGGGAGAAGAATACCCATTCAAAGGTTGGCTAGGTGAATTACTATGTGCCCATCACGATGGTTGTTGGGCTGCTCAGACTCCCCAGCAACAACTATATGACCCTTCTCTAGACCTCTCTTCCAACTAATTTAAAAAATTTTAGAGGGTCCTAAGAAGAACGTTATGGAAGAGACCTCTAACTCTAAGGGCTAGTAAACCTTACCAGTCACTCGGGGAGCCCTCGTAGAGATCGGGGGCAAATAAAATACCCCAGTCTCTAGGTCTACTGGGGAAATAACACGGTCTACTTCTCCGGAATGGAGACAGTGAGTGCTAGATGCAAAAGATACAGAAGACATTCTGATTCTCTAACTCAGAGAAAAAGAGGAAAGATGAAGTGTTTTTCCTAAAAACCAGTAGAGGGAAAAGAAAACTTACTCGTTAAATTCCTGGGAAGTTAAGAATAAAGTTGTTCTGGGCTTTGAGTCACTCGTCGATGGAGAAGAGAAAGAAATTTGAGAAGGAAGTAGAAGGTATTGCAAGAAGGAAATTCTGGGAGCTAAGATTTCGCAAGCAAGAGGAGAGTTTGGGTAAATGCTAGTAATTTATATGAGATAAAGAGTCCTTTGTGTTGCTAAAAAGGATCCAGTATGCCAGGAAGCGATGTAATTGCCAAAACTGAAGAGGCACGTCTTCCCTAATAACTAGCCATTATAGAGAAAACGGCAGGACTCTTTAGAGGTCGCGACTTAAAAATGGTAATTTAGGTACCACGACCTTTGAGCTCACTTGGCCTAAATTGGGGTAATGATGGGAGAAATGGACACGACCCGGACGAACCAACCTGAATGGGCACAAGCCTCAACCTTTGATACTTGAGTGTCAAACTCACGAGTCGAAGAGGAAAGGTGGTGATGGAGATCAAGGACCATACATAGCACGGGATAATTCATGGAAGATCTCATATGAAGATGCTTATGGAAAAAAGGAGTTTATGTACAAGAGCTTGTATTTCAAA
>JAOXNR010018777.1:0-27108 GCA_028571225.1 Parsonsia alboflavescens
TAAATAAAACACCTTACTAGTGATCAATTTGTAAGCTTGGCTTATGGTTCTTGGTCCTTGATCATGAGTAATAATCTCAGTTAGACATCACATTGGGGAATTTACCTATTTTCTGCTTTCTGCCTTATTTTGTTTTTACTTAAGCAAGGGTTAACTTCTTTCACAACCTTTCTTTTTTATATATCCTCCATCAGGTAAGTTGAATACATATTTGCTAATAAGTAGATTCCTACTTAGAAATGTGAACCTCTAATAGTTTTTTATCTACCTAATCACATGCTGTCATATAACTTTGTTTTAGTCCAATTAGCTGGTAGTTAAAAACTAGATACATTGCAACATTTATGTTATAGTTATTATTGATGCAAGAACAACATCAAAAAGAATGGCTAATAGAAAGAAAAGTGGGAAATTTGTAAAAACTCTCTAATTTTCGAGAAAATGACCAAAGTCGAAACTTATCAATAATCAAAAGCTCCTCAAAACTGTAAGAAACTAACATTAAATAACCTAAAATGAAACCTAAGCCTAATCTGAAATTTAAAAACAATGACATTACAAAAATACCCCTAAAACACTAAAAAACCTAGAAAAACACAAAAATGCCCAAAAGTCCATCAAGACGATCCCAGATGGCTGAAAAAGGTCATACATCATGGCAAAGCAATCTCCATTGCTTGTTGGGCAGTTCCGAATCGTCCAGTCAAATTTGAGCACATTTCGAGCTTGGACCAGTGCCTCGGGAACAGTACTCGACAGCATCCCCCCAGGCTAGGAAAAGATTTGCCCTTGAATTTGACTGGTCCTCGCCAACTGCATCAACTGCTAAATCTTCCTCATCCTCAGACTGGTAAAGTGTCAAGTCAGCAACATTGAAAGTACCCGACACAATGTAGTTGCCTAGCAAGTCAATCTTGTAGGCATTGTCATTAATCCAATCCAACACCTTGAATGGTCCATCTGCGCTCGGTTGCAATTTGCCAAATCTACCTATCGGAAACCTCTCCTTCCTTAGTCGAATGCAAACCAGATTGCCCTCCTTGAACACAACCTTCTTTTGATGCTTGTAGACCCTTTGCGTGTACTATAAGTTCTGTTGATTACTCCGATCATGGAGCTGGGAATGCAACTCCTTGATTTGCTTAGCATGCTCCTCCACATCCGAAATGAACTGGCGATGGACTGGTGATGGGTTCAGGTCTAGTGGAGTAGGTGGATTCAACCAATATACAATCTTGAAAGGACTCTTCCCTGTCGTTCGATTCATTGAACGATTATACGCAAATTCGGCCTGTGGCAACGCCAAATCCGCTGCCGTGCACTGTCTCCAAGTAAACTTCGTAGCAGGATTTCCAAACTTCTATTCACCACTTCCGTTTGTCCGTCCGTCTGCGGATGATGAGAAGAACTGAACTACAATTTGGTGCCCAAATGTTGCAGAAGAGTTCTCCAAAAATGATTGACAAATTTCACATCTCTATCACAAGTGATCGACTTAGGAACTCCATGTAATTTGACAACCTCCTGTAAGAACAATCTAGCCACCTGTGAAGCATCAAAAGTCTTGTTGCAAGGAACAAAATGTGCCATCTTCCAAAATTTGTCGACCACTACCATAATCGAATCCTTGTTTCTCTACGTCCTTGGCAGCCCTAAAACAAAATCCACACTGATGTCTTCCCAAGGTGCCAATGGAATAGGTAATGGAAAATACAAATCAACATTGCTACCTTTAGTCTTAGCAATATGACCGATCTTACAGCGCTGAACACAACGAATCACGTCCCTCTCCATCCTAGACCAGTAAAAATGCTCTTGCACCAATTCCAATGTCTTGTAAATCCCAAAATGTCCGACTAATCCTCTAGCATGATGCTCATCTACAATTGCTGCCCTCAACGAACAATCAAGAACACACAACCGATTTCCCCGAAAAAAGAAATTTGTCCTAAATCATGAACAAATGCTGCGGCCCCGTCTGACACTTCTCCCAAATGCCCCTGAACTCCGAATCATTCCTATACAAATCAGAAAACGAATCAAATCCTAATACCTGGACCTGCATCTTGTTCAATAGGGAATGTCTCTAGCTCAACGCATCTGCCACCCGATTTAATACACCAACCTTGTGTTGAATGGAGAAACTGAAAGTTTGTAGGAACTTTACCCACCTCGCGTGACTTGCATTCAACTTGTGCTGTCCATTTTTAAAGTTCAAGGCCTCATGATAAGAAAACACAACAAACTCCTTGGAAACACGATAATGCCTTCAATGTTCCAAACTCCTCACAATTGCTTAAAACTCCTTTTTATATGTTGAATATTGTTGCTTTGCCTCATTAAACTTCTCAATGAAGAAAGCTATCAGCCTGCCTCAATGACTCAACACTCCTCCAATTCCCACTCCTGAAGCATCAAAATGTACTTTGAAAATTTCAAAAAAGTCAGGTAATACTGAAATAAGAGCTTTGGTTACCTTTTGCTTGAACAACCGAAAAGCCGAATCTGCCTCGACAGTCCATACAAATCGACTCCCCTTCAAACAATTAGTCAATGGCGTAATGATGGAACTGAAACCCCGGATAAATCGCTGGTAGAAAGACGCTAGTCCATGGAAACTACGGAAATCAAACATCGTCTTCGGCGTCTCCCAATTCAGAATAGCTTCCACCTTGGTAGGATCCATTCGAATTCCTCCACCCGACACAACATAACCTAAAATCGTCACTTGATCCATCAAAAAGTGACAATTTTTCACATTTGCAAATAGCTTCTGCTTCCTTAGTGCCTCAAATACCTCCAGTAAGTGCTGTAAATGCTGCTCAATCGAAAAACGAAAAATTAGGATGTCGTCGAAGTACATAACCACAAATCGGCCAATAAATGGACGAAACACCTGATTCATCAACCTCATGAAGGTGTTGGGTGGTTTCGAAAATCCAAATGGCATGACCATCCACTTGTACAGCCCATCTCACATCTTAAACGCGGTTTTCCACTCAACCCCTGGTTGTACCCGAATCTGATGATATCCGCTCCTCAAATCTATCTTTGAAAAGTCAGAAGGCCCATGCAACTGATCAATCAAGTCATCAAATCAAGGGATCAGAAACCTGTACCTGATGGTTATCTTGTTCACCGCTCGGCTAGCAATACACATTCCCCACTAACCATCTTTTTTTGGTACTAATAATGCTGGCACTGCACTAGGACTCATACTCTCTCAGACAACCCCCTTTTCCATCAACTCACGCACCTGCCTTTGCACCTATTCATGCTCCTTAAGACTTATGCCATAGGATGCCTTATTTGGAATAATAGCACCAGGCACAAAGTCGATACAATGCTAAATGTCCCTCATAGGCAGCAAACCTGAAGGCATCTCCTCTAATATCACATCAGAAAATTCTTGCAGTAATGGATTAATCTGCTCGGGAAACTAGGAAATATATGTGTTTTGCTCCAAAACAACCAAGGTAAAAATCTCTATTGCTTTGTTCGCTTCATCACAGAAATCAACCTTGGACAACAAAACCTTTGCCGCCTCCTTCCTCAAATCCAAAGGACCCAACATAATGCTCTGGCCATCCTTGTTGAAAGTGTAAGTGTTCTGGAACCCATCATACTTCGTTTGTCGATCATACTGCCACGACCTCCTTAGCAGAATGTGGCAAGCATCCATAGGAACAACGTCACACCATACCTCATCCGTGCATCTCTTCTCAATCGAAAACTGAACTAAGCACCGCTTGCTAACCTTAACGTCATTGCCCTTCTTCAGCCATGGCAATTTGTAGAGCTGTGGATGCTCAACTGTTTCTAGTCCTAATTTCTCTACAATTGTCATCAAGACCACGTTCTCGCAACTACCACCATCAATAATCATGTTACACACCTTTCCCTGGGCAGTACACCGAGTATGGAAGATGATATGCCACAACCAAGACTCATCTCCTACCGCTGCCACACTTAGCACTAGCCGAATCATCAGGGATTCTCCCGAATCTGCATATACAACCTCCTCCTCATTCTGTGCATCATCAAGGTCCTCTTCTTCAACGGCAAAGACCGGCTCAAGAACCTCCTCGCTAAGTGTCACGAACTGCCTGTTTGGGCAGTCTACGACAAAGTGCCAACTACCCTGACACTTAAAACATCGCTTGGCCACCGTCCTTGTCACCACTTTGCTAGTTCTGTCGTGCTGACCTTCCTTGACCAGGGCCTTACACTTTTCACCCTTATTCACAGTCGTCGTCGCCGCTAAAGATGGTTGTTCGCTAGGTTTGTTCTGGAATCTGCTCAGAACCCTAGATCCTGAACCACTACTCTTCCGTCTAAGTTGCCCCTCGACCTTCAAGGCCAATCAACATCTTCATACGTCCAATATTACTGCAGTTGGACCACATCAGCAATCTCGAACTTCAAACCTGTCAAAAATCGTGCCATCGTTTGCTCCTCTTTTTCGGCAACGTCACACCTCATGCGCAACCTAACAAATTTCTCGATGTACTGCTCCACCAACAAATCACGCTGCCTAACGGAATCATAATCAATAAACGCCTCCTGCCTGTAGTGCATCGGTAGGAACTTCTTCAGCAGCAGTTTCTTCATCTTGTCCCGAGTCGAAATTTTCGACTTCCCTTCTCTTGCGTATTACTTCTTAACATGCTCCCACCAAATCGAAGCATGCATTCTTGATTTAATCGCCCCTATCTTAACCTTCTGTTCTTCCATCAAATCGAAGATCGAAAATTCTCTGAATAATATGTAACCAATCTATAAATTCATTAGGACGCACCTACCTTCAAAATCAGGAATCTCAATTTTCATGCTGAAATTCTGGATAGAAGATTGTTGTGGGCCATGTCGTTCTAGTCGGTTATGATGCCTCTGGTTCAATGCTGCAAACGGGTTGACATCTTCCTACTCATCGTCGGACTCAACATCCGATTCCACCCCTGCCTCGGACTCAACATCCGATTCCACCCCTGCCTCGGACTCAACATCCAACTGTGCCTCCGCCAGTTGCTGCTCCAAGTGCTGGATCCGCCTTTCTTGTTCTGCAATTTCATTTTTGCTCTCCTGCAGGTCTCGTTGACGAGGTAGTTCATTTTCCTCAAGAACGACTCCATATCCCCTTCCGACATGACGCCGTCCAGGACCACCAGCACAAATCTGTTCAGCCATTGATTCAAGCAACCTGTTCTCTGATACCAATTGATGCACGAACAATATCGAAAAGAAAGTTGGAAATTTGTGAAAACTCTCTAGTTTTCGAGACAACGACCAAAATAAAAAATTATCAATAATCAAATGCTCATCAAAACTGTAAGAAACCGACATTAAAAAACCTAAACCTAATTGTAATTTTAAAAACAATGAAATTACAAAAATACCCCTAAAACACTAAAAAAACCCGAAAAAACACGAAAATGCCCGAAAGTCTATCAAGTCGATCCCGGATGTCCGAAAAAGGTCTTACATCAAATTTGAGCCCATTCCGAACTCGAACTAGTGCCTCGGGAATAATGCCCTTGCATCAATTATTGAGAATCATTTCAAATGCAAAAGACAAGAATACATAAAATAGTGATAAAATACAAGTTTCGGAATTGCATAGAAGTTAAAACGGTCTGAAGACAAAAATTCAGCCTCGATGCTCAATTACCACTTCATATGAAAGACACGAAACCCCAAATGCAACATCTTGAATTCACAAGCAAACACAACATGAATTCAAATAAAAGTAGACTTAGCCCAAAAATCAACTCCCTATATCCTTGAGAGCTAGTCTGAGACCAAACGCCTCAATTCTTGTGACTCGTGCTACAGTTGGACCTACTTTAATTAATGTTGCTTTCCATTGAAGGTAATTACGATAGCTTTATAGTTATGCATCTGGAGATCTTTTCATGTAGTTTATGTTAATGTTTTCTAATTTTGATGTGTCTGAATGTCACAAAAATTTAGGATTATTATAAGTATCTTTACAGAACATTACTTTGTAGGACAAAATTAAATACTTAAAGACAATTGTTGTGAGTTAGATGATTAGAGGAATCCATTTCCTCATGATAAAACTATACATTAATGTTCAACTGTGAGAATGGTACCAACCCATTATAGGATCTCAAATGGTTAACTAATTAGTTTTGGAACTGACTATCTTATTTTATTTCCCTGGGGAAAACCTCTTAATGAGAACCTATGCTCTTGATACCAAAATATGATATGATATTAAGTTGAAATTTCTGATTGTCTTACTTGCAAAAAGAGAAGGGATAATGACATGCATGTTGTTGAAAGGTTGAAAGATTACATTTTCCTAACGAATCTTTAGAAAAGAATGATTTTACTAAATTTGTTTGAAAAGGTATAATAACTCTGAGAAAGGAACTCACCTTAAACGTTAAAAGAATCTTAGTTAGTCAAAATTTGCATATGGGGTGTCCTTTGAATCTATCATAGACACGATCATAACGATTTTACATTAACTTTTAGGATTCTATAAATTCAATACCTAAAATAACACTCCTTTTAGGTCTATATATATATACATACATACATACTTCAAACACCAAGGTAGGAGCTAAAAATTATCTTTCAGCAAGCAACAGTATTATGAATGAATTTGTCAAGGCGTTATACCTTAAGCTATTGAGATCAAATCATGATCGATAGAGAATTTCAATTGTTTAATAGAATAGCTCTGGTTGCATGCCCAAGTCCAACAACTAAACAAGGATTATTACATCACATACATATCTAAGCAGACATACCCAAACCAAAAATTTTCAGAACTACACCTAGTAGAGCTACCCAAGCCAACATTTTCTAGAATTAAAAAATTACATTTTGAGGCCATTTTTAATATAAAAACTAGTCACTTGTCACATCAAAATTTAATGAATTTGAAACTTTTAAGATGCCCAAAGAGATACTGGTAGCATATACTTTCCCAACTTTGATGACTATATGAATCAGGGACCAAAAAAGGGAAAATAACCACTGACTGCAAAGATTACTTGCTGAGTGGGAATCAAGTCAGTCCTTGCTTTGTTGGCTCACCACCGAGTAGTTGATTGACGGTAAATTCAACTCGGGTGGCTTCAGATGAACGTTCAATTTCTGGCATCACCACCGACAACTTCACCCATGCCCAAACCCATAGCGAAGACCAAAGTAGCAGAGAAACCCACCCCCATGAAGTGCACTTCAACCTCCTTCTCCTTTTCTTTTCTAAGTGTCGTCTTCGGTTTTTTCTAAGAGTTAGAGGAATTAGCTTGTTTTGTTTTATTTTCCTCTTGGGAAAGAGGACTCGTGGGTTTGCTTTTCAAGTGGGTGACATGACATAAATTTTTATCAATTTTCTTATTGTCCTTTTCCCCCTATTTCATGAGTTTTGTTTTAAATTTACCACTAGAATTTACAATGGGTCACAGAGGTGCAAGGGTTTTGTGCCCAAGATAAGGTAATTCCAATTCTTTAGTGAGTTTTAATGGTGAAAAAATAAATATTACATAATTAAATTAATCCTAAAAGGTGCACTAATTAGGGTTTCTTCACCAAAATTTTAACTCTAAAAAATTCAATATCTTTAGAGCTTTAATTTTGTTTAGTTAATGGACAAAAAATAATTTAACAGGCATAATCTATGATTTATCAAGGTATTTAAAAAACAGTTTACTAAAAGAAAATAAAAATTCAATTACTTAGTAAAGATTTTTTAGTTTTGAACTCACGTCTTGCTTAGTTTTTTTAAGTAAAGATTTGTTGTTAGTAACAAATGATTTGGATGCGTGACATTTAATAAGATGAAGCTTACCTACTTTGTCCGAATGTTTGATTAAGTAGATTAATTAAGTCGTTCGCTCAAAGTTATCATTGAGATTGTGAAAACCATCTATATTATTATTTTACTAACCTAGTCATAATGGGAAGAAGATATCTTATGTTCTTCAAGTCTGTTATTAAAGAGTCAAAGATCAAATGTCCTATATATTCCTTAAGAAAATGACATAGTGAGCTACAATTTATTAGATCATAAAATTTGAAACACAAAGAAGTATCATATTACGACTTAATTAAATTTTATTCTTTAACAAGGATGTAATAAAATATCCTGTTGAGATTGTGACAAGATTAATTACTTTTAATATTAAATATTAAATTCAATTTCAATATTTATTGAAATCTTTTATTCCTTTTATTGTTGAGATAAAATACCTTTAATATAGTATATATTACTTTCAATTTTAATGTTTGTTGATATCTTTATAACTTTTAATATTAAAACATTATTATTAATATTTGTAAAATATTAAATACTCCCCATGTTCGGAATGGAATGTTCCATCTTGGGTAGTCCAGAATTGAATGCCCCATTTCCTAAACTAGTAAAAATTTAATTAAGAAATTTGTTAATGCAATGTATTAATGAACTAAATTAAACTTTTTATTAAAATACCTGCAAGTCAAACTAGGAATTTCAATTTCGGACGAAATGAGTATTGGGCAAGATTTGGGTGGAAAGTTTCATATTGAGATAGGAATAGGAAAATTCAACTTTCCCAACTTGATTTGGTTCGTCTAACAGAGAGACAAAAATGAGATAAATCCCTTGTCTAAAAGAGAAACAAGTGCCCTCCAAACAAAGACATTTTCCCTTGCTTAAAGACATTTGTATTGAATTTGATTTTCATTTTCCCGTTCCATACCTCCTAAAAGTCAGAAATGAGTGACCTAAAGTAAGGCATGATTGACATAAAGTTAGACTAAGTTCAAATCTTCCATGTGGTCTAAAGGACAAAATAATAATTTTGTTTTATTTCATTTTGTTTCTAAAGGACACACTTAACTTTATCCTCTCATTTTCTTTACTTAACCTTGTTGATACTGGGAATTTATTGACAGAGAAGTGAGGGGTCTGGCCTTAGACTAGCTCTCAAGGATAAATGGAGCTGGTTTTTGAGCAAACTCTGCTTTTATTTTTCAATTCTTCATTTTTAGATTTTGAGTGTTCTTAATGTTTCTATCTTGTGAACCTTCTCAGTTATTTCATAGTCACAATTTCGTGGGTGTTAATTTGAAAGGTTAGTTTATTAAAGTTTCTATCTTTTTACTCTTTTATGCTTAGATTATTATGGGTTCTGTAGTTGAGGTGTCACTTTTAGGTCTTTTAACTGCTAGTGTGATGAATCCCACTAGTGTGTCATCACACTTCATTTATATTTTCTCCTTTCTTTGCTTTGGAACTGAAAGTGGTCTTTTTGTTATTTTATGGTGGTAATGCAAAAATTACATGGTATGTAAGAATAAGACCACTGTTGTTTCTTTGATTTAATTATTAAAGAAAGGGGAGAAGGATTCATGGAAGCACTGTGAATAGAATCTTTTTCAAATTAAGATTCTTGTTTACTTATTGCATGTTATATTCCTCGTCCATTTACATGCTAATATTCCTAATTGTAACATTCTTTGGCCCCAAGTTCCGAAAGTATGCTACTATTTCATTCACATACTATGAATAGAATTTCTATTTTTCATTAGTAGTTGTTTTAGTTACTATTGATTAATAGCAATGTATTTCCTAAATTGTTAACTTAGAAAATTAATTTATTGGGAATTTTAGGTTTAATTGTGAAGGTTCATTAGTTGACTCTCTCTTGTTAAAAAGTACAGGTTAATAATGTTGATTGAGTCTCGGCAACTAGAAAATAGAATACTAAAACCCATCAAGCTCAATTAGTTACATAATCTTTTAGTTTTTAATTTATTAAATATTTATTTGAGTATATATAATAAATTTGGAAAGATAAATTTTTTCTTTCTTTCTACATGAAACTGAAAAATTCCCAGCAAGCGTGAAGCTGTGAATTGAGTGTTTTGCGAGCACCAGCAACCTTCAAGGTTGGGTTCGAAGTTTAGTGTAGAAGTAGAGGGTTTAATTCAGGCATCTTTAATTTTTGCTACATTTTTACTTGGTTTCATCTTGATTGGGAATTTTTGTTTGGATGGATATGAACCTGCCACTGTGAAGTAAATAATTAAATTGTAGAAATTCTAAATCTGAATGAGGTTCTAAATTTGTATCATTAGTTTGTACCGTAATTTCTTGTTTCCTCTGTGACATGTTTTCTATGTTCTGCCTGGTGGCTCCTCAACCCTGTCATATACTGGATACACTAATATTAAAGAAATAAACTTGCATCTCTTCTAGTCCATAGTAATAAATATTTTCTCCATTCATCCAGTATGACTTATTTAACTTCATTTCTTGCTTTCCATGTCCTTGTTTTTTTCATACTCAATAACCCTTGTAACTTTTGCAGGTGGAATTGGACCCTAATTTTGTGGTTAGCTAGTTGACGCTTTCTGATTCTTATAGTTATGTTGGAGGGCAATTCTCTCATGATGCTCCTCCTGGATTTTACTCTTCTCATCTTATTCTGATGGTCAACCATTGGGAGACTGATTGTTATCCAGGGTTGATTAGGGTCTTCATACGGAAATGTACTGCTATTCCAATAGAAGCAGTGGTATTCCGGAGCCATCCATCAAATCCATTTGCAAATAGAGCCATTATCTTGAGCTTTGAAGCAGAGCTTGATGAGTTATTCAAATTCTTGAATAACCCTTATTTTGTTATTGTATTTGTAAGAGGAAGGCACTTACATTTTTTGAAAATCTTTTTTTTTTTCTTTCAATAATTTGTTAGGTAATTATTGATTAGGGATTGCAAGGTTCTGTTTCTAGGATTTCTTAGGTTATGAAGCTGAAAGTCATTTTTATTTCAACTTCATATAGGCCATGGATTGTAACTGAGAAGGTGTTGTGCCATGGAACATTTGGACCAGCCTCACTACGCTCTACTATTATGAGTCCTTTTCTATTTACTTGGACCCCACTAATATATATATAAATATATATATATATATATTTATATTCTTTTTTATGTTAGTTCCATTCCTTTACCTCATACTTGTTTGCATAACAATTATTTCACCTCGTAGGATGAGTCTCTACCTCCTTACATGAACGAGGGTTTACTAAAAGTGGTGCACTTGGGAACTAAAAGAAATGTTTGAAGAGTATGCAAAACACTTAAATAGGATTCACGGAGGTTAGCTTTTGATAAGGCTAAAATTCTACAGTCATCTCAATGAAAAATGTCTCTCTCCAGGTAATGTTGCAAATAAATGTATATTCACAAGACAATATTTTTCAGTCTTTTTAAGTTAAGGTAATGACTAAATGAAAACTTACCTTATATGATTTGAAAAGGAGGATGGGATTAGGTTGTTGTTTGGATGACAAGGTTTTATACTTTCTCCGGATGTCCAGTTTGTTGTGTTTAATGTTGAATGTTGTCTTTTTCATTTACCTTCCATTAATTTGTTCTACATACTTGTTTTTCGAATAATTGGCTACTTCTAACTTTGAAGACTTTCTATACTTTAGATTTTAAATACTTTTGTATGTAGTTTTGCATGCAAGGATTACTTAAAATTGAAGAGTAATAGTTATTTGCCGCACCATTTTCCAACTATTGTATACTCTAGATGAACTATGGATATAGTATCAGCTTGTCAGAAGCTTTTTTACTATACCATGACACACATAAATAGTTCTTTTGGTTGACTCTAATGTGGTTTTGTTTCTTTCCTTATAAAATTTACAAGCCTACAACTAGTTGGCTTAAACTATTTGATTGTGGCATGTAACAAAACAGATTACATGAAACTACTGGAGCTTTGAATCTAAACAAGGATACGATACGATATCAAAATTATCCTAATTGTCAACTTTCACATAATTGAAAAGCCATGATCAACGAGGTAACCTTTTATTCAATATATATTATCAAAACACACACTGTTCACAGACAGATTGAACTAATTTACTCAAAGATTACTCTCTTGGAATACTGACTTAGAAATCGGAGCTATCCCTCCAGTGATCTAATCTTCCCTTTCAGGTTGCAATTGCGGGCGTCATCACTATTCGGGGTGACCTGCAGATCAATTCCAAGCTTCATCACCTCGGGCGCTGTTTGTGGGAACGACATTCTAAAACCTAGCATTCTCCCATATTCACAAAACAAAAACACAAATGAGGATTGTGATGGCCCAATAGCAACCAAAGCGGGTTGAACCACCATGCCATGGCAGGCCGCCCGGCAGAACACAGTTATGCACTAGAGGAACAGTGTTGGAAGATCCGTTCCCAATAGATTAAAATAATAATAATCCGGGGCCCACACATCAGCAAGAACAATCGAGACCAGCATGGTCCAGACAGTCCTAGAGGGTCTTGGTGAACCACCCACCTGCACGTAAAATTAGAAATTAGGAACACATTAATCAGAATGAGAATGGTAATAACCCTAGACCATAGAGATTAGGGGGAAGTCAGGTGTCCGTCCTAGCCGATCTCTTAGAACTCATGGTGGCTACCCTAGAAGGAAACTCAAGTAGAAGAGATTACATGTCAACGGGGCATACTCCTATTCCATCTTAAAGGGAAACACAACTACCTCAAAATCAAGGGGGTTGCACATAGCCTGACCGACCCCTAATCAGCAAGATGGCTGACAAAGAAGAGAAGTTTTATGACGTCCTGAAGAAACCAAAAGATTTCCAATGGATAGAAGATTGTCAAACAGCTTTCGAAAAACTGAAACAATTTCTGGGAAAATCCCCTTAGCTTGTCTCCCCAAGGTCAGGAAATTAAATCTTAATGTACTTAACTACGACAGAGAAGGCAATCAGCTCGATGCTGCTAATAGAAAGGTCAGGTTTACAATTTCCAATGTATTATGCAAGACGTTTGCTTTGACGTCCTGAAATTAGATATTCAGACCTTGAGAAATTCATGTACCTTATTGTTATTATTTCAAGGAAACTTGAGCCCTATTTTGAAGCTTACCCGATAAGAGTTTTGACTAATCTGCTACTGAAACAAAATCCGGCAAACCCTGAGCTATCGGGCAGGAGAATGAAGTGGTCACTCAAACTCTCAAGCTATCAGATCGATTTCAAACCAAGGAAAGCTATCAAAGCTCAAGCTCTCTTAGACTTCGTAGAAGAATGCACAAGAGTTCAACTGGAGCTTGCAAACACTTGCGAAATTAACGTATGGACCATGTACACGGACGATTCCACTGAAAAAGGAAAACTCAGGTGCGGGAATTGTATTGATTAGCCCTCAGATAGTGAGAATCCTTACTTTGTGAAATACAACATCCCAACCCTGAATAATGAATCCGAATATGAAGCTCTCATCCCAACCCTGAATAATGAATCCGAATATGAAGCTCTCTTAGCAAGTCTAAGACTCATAAGAGCTCTGAAAGTGCAAAAATTGCATGCCAAAACCAGTTCACAAGTCATAGCCAGCCAGATCTCTAGAGAATACAAAGTAAGGGAAGAAAACATGATAAACTATCTCAAACAAATAAGATATATAACATCATAAATTGAGTATTTCCTTATTAAGCAAATACCTAGAGAGCAAATTCAGAGGCTAACGCATTATCTAAGGTCTACCGGGAGCTCGCGGGAACCAAATTGAAGCTATTGGTTGAACAAATATATTCTCCAAGCATAAATCAAGAGGAAAACTTGGTTATAAAGGATCAGGAAGACTAGAGATAACCTATTTACAAATTCCTTAAAGATGGTGACCTTCCACAAGATGCCAAAGAAGCTTACCATGTACGAAAATGGTCACCTCGCTATGTCCCAATAAGAGGCGACGATGTGTACAGAGGGTTGTATACATGGTCATTGCTCAAATGCCTGAGCAAGGGAGAAGGAGAATGCATCATTAAAGAAGTATGTAGTGGAATATGCAGATCACACGTAGGAGCAAAAACTATCGCAAAGAAGATACTAAGGAGGGTTATTATTACCTTTGATGTGTTGGATATGCCGTAAGGCCATATGATGATTTTACTTAGTTGGCATAACTTTGTATCATGATGCCATATATATATTATTATATAATTTACTTTTATATCTGCATTTCATTTAACAAATTTTGTAATGTCCTTAGAATAGTTTATTTCTATTCTTAAAATGTCCCTAGACAAGTGTTATTGAGATTAGGATATCAATAACATGTTGAGACTAGTATGTGCTGATTGATGACAGTTGTCATAGAGATGGGATATCAAATCATCACATAGGTACATGTAGAGTATTGTGTACTGCATTAACCCACCATGAAATCACTTTATGGATTGTTATATGAGTGTCATGAGTGATTTCATATTGATAATTATGTCTCGTCTTTTGACTTGAGGTCATCAGAGATTCTTGCATGAAAGATTGCTTACTTTGATATTGTTAAACATCACTCTTAACTAAGTGGACAATAAAGGCATGTATTGAATATGTCCTAATTTGTGCTATGGAATGTTGAATGATCAAGATAGGATTTGTCCCTCTTATATAACAAAAGAGTCGTGTCTATCATTCTTGGTTGAGTGAGATTATGAGATGCATGGCCATGCTCGAATAAGTAGATATGAGATATTTATCTTGTTTGGTTTAGTTAATCTACTCGGGACTGAAAATTGAGATATAAAACTTTAAGAGTATGACACATTCCATGACTCGTGTTCATTTATGACTTCCTGGACAAAGAGATTAAGACATGTTATTTTATCACGAAAGGTTTCATCTTGCCTTCGAAATTCTCATTAATTGAATTTCAATACTGCGTTGCTAAACACCGCTTATTGTACATCATCGTTTATGTCAAATGCCAAATTTACGAGGACCTATTGGGTCACACATTCAGAATGTATCACTTAATGGGTAATATCTTGTTTGGGAATAAAATCTAATTAGCTAAAGTTGTTTTAATCTAATTTACGAATAGGAATAAATCTAAAATATAATTAAAAGTTAATTATGTGTTAAATTGTAATTATCCATTTTCATTGAATATGGACAATTTCATTTTTCACAGGATTTCTATTAAGCCTTACGATAGATATATCTGGACTATTTCTTCAAGAAGTCTTCTAGTGTTATTCTAATAAACAACTAACATTTTCTCTATCAGAGCATTTTTCGTCAAAAGGAAAAAATAGACAGTTCAAAGAAATAGAAAAAACCGAGAAAACCATATTCACGTTTGAATCTAGCAATTTAATCGTGTTTATTCCCATTGCTTTGTTCATGAGATATATATTGCAAGCGATTGTTCGTGTGACGGACTATAGGCAAAGTTCAGAGATCTTTGTTGGTGAGTGCACAAAGAAGAATCTAACGAAGATCTTTTGTCTAGCATCGAAAAAGGTTATGTCAGTACCCTCTCTAGACTCCCTCTGATCGATACCTGGAAGAGGTCTGTTAGTGGCCTTCCCTTCACGATGATTATAGATATCAAAAGGATCACATAGAAGTGTACAAGCTATCAATTGCATGGAAATAAGTCCCATGTGCCTCCAGCTGAGTACCAATCCATCAGCACGTCGGTTCCATTCTAAATTTGGGGTATCAATATATTAGGACCCTTCCCAAAAAGTGTAGGGGGTGTTCAATTCCTAATTGTGGCCATAGAATACTTCACCAGATGGATTGAAGCAGATTCAATAGCAGTAATCTCCTCACCAAAAGTACAGTACTTCACATGGAGGAATATTATATGTAGGTTCGGGGTTTGCCGAGCTATCATCTCAGATAATGGAAGGCAGTTTGTAGGCGATCTATTCAAGACCTTACGTGAAAATCCTGAATATAGAATAGAGATTAACCTTTGTAGCTCTTCCTCAAACGAACGGATTGGCTGAGGTCATAAACAGAACAATTTTGGAAGGTCTCGAGAAAAGGCTTATCGAGCTCAAGAAGGAAGGTCGTAAACCTTCCTAGCCAAAATAAATTCCAAGCATCCTATGGGCCTACAAAACCATACTTAGGAAAGCTACTGGAGAAAAACCATTCAATCTATGTTTTGGTGCAGAAGCTAAAATGCCAATAGAGATTGGAATGAAGTCCTTAAGACTGATTGAATATGATTTCCGTCTTAAACGAGAGGGATAGAAGGGCAGAACTCGACCTCCTTGAAGAAGTCAAAAATAAAGATGAAGCTGACAGGAGATATAAAAAGCAAGTCACAAAATTTTTTCAACAAAAGGTGAAAGAGATGCATTTCACAGTTGGAGAAATGGTCCTCAAAAGGTCAGATGTAGCAAAGACAACTGACGAAGTTACAGGAAAGTTAGGAAGGACCTTATATAATCAAAGAAGTTCAAAAAGGAGGAAGTTGTAAGCTTGCTGATCTCAAAGGAATGTTTGTCATCTAAAGAAATTCTATGCCTAAGCTTTTTAAGATTTTCCAAACCTCACAAGCTTGTTATATAGCACGTGCTCTTATCTGAACAAAAAGGAAACTTTAGCAACTTATCGGGATTTTTGTCTTTGCAAGTGCATATCAAATTTCAGAAACATAAATAAAAGTTAAGTTCCCAGAGCTATTGAGATCTTAATTCTTCTTATTTGCATAAAGTTTCAAAACGGATCAAGCTTCCTATGCAAGTTTTTAAGTGTTGCCGCAAAAATAGAGACACTTTGAGAAAATTGTATGATATAAAGGAAGAGGTTACAAATAGACATCTTAAGATATTCAGTATAGGGGGGAAAAGAGAAGAGACATAAGCTCAAAAAATAAGCATTGTGTTTGTTACAAAGCACAAAGTAAGAAGAAGAAAGACTATGTAAAATCCTATTTTATTATAGCTCAGTCTTCTTCATCTCCCGGGACCTCCAGTGAGCTCGGTAGGACCTTGTTGTCGACAGCTATCTCCCGATCAGTGACATCTAGGGACCTTTGGGATAATCAGTTATGTTCTCAAATGAAGGTCGAAATAAGGATAGACAAATAGTTCGGGAGAGATTGAGTGTTTCATCGAAATCAATAGGCAAGCGATGAAAAGGATAATACTTAATTAAATCTCCATAACTATAGATGATTTTTACCTTGAGGAGTAGCCATCGACAAAGGGGGGAACATCATGTATCATCCTCTCGACGGTCGGGGCTTCAACAAACGAGTTCAAAGGACCTTTATCTTCCTCAGAAGGACCCTCACCGAATTGACCAACCTTGTCCAAGGCCTCAACGACAAGGACCTCTTCCTAAGAGTTAGGAGGTTGTTGCACATGCTCCCAAGGAGGGGGGCTATCGCATTTGGATGATACAGCCACTCAAGGAAGGTAGGATAAGTCTGAAGGTCACCATTAAGCTCACGTAGCTTGTCTTTTACGTCGACATAGAGCCAAAATTGCTAAGGCTGAAAGATGGACTCCACATAGGACTAGAAGGCTGAGATCTCTTAGAACTTGGATAATGAGAGGCTGTCGTCCTCCTGGCATATAGCATTAAAATCCTTCACTTGAGCCTCGAGCCCATGGATGCAGTTACTTTAGTGTTTACCGAGCTTGAGTAGCTAGTCACTCATCTGGATGGCTTCTTTAAGTGATGAGGCCATTACCAAATTCCTAGCTCTAGCCTCAGTCACATTCTTCTTGTATTCCTCCAGAAGATTGCTCACGACCGTGTAAGAGGCATTGGCTCGCTCGGCAGAAGCAGTGAGCCCTCTACTTTCTTTATCAAGAGGAGCTTGTTCATCCTGGAGCTTTGTGATAAGGGTAGAGAACTCCTAATCCTTTTTCACTCTCTTCACTTGTCTCCTTAGTCGCTCACCTAAGAAGACATGATTCTGAGAAAAGTAGAAGAAAGGTCAGTACTCTGAAGAATTGATAAAAGACTGTAAGAATACAGAAATTAAGAGAACTATCACGAAGCTATCTGCAGATGTCCCAATCGACGGGGGGTGCACACTCCATCAAAAAGGATTGGGAGTGTGGCCACAAGAACAGGGAGTCAGAAGACTCCATGGCGAGGTCGAGGACCCATCTTCCAATCCCCTCATCAGAATGAGAAGCCAAGGAAAGATTATACAGCCTCTTTAAAGTCTTTGCGACCTCTTTAGTAGCATAGCTACTGAAGTCCAACCCCTGCTTGGAGATCCTTTCCTTGTCCTAGAAGAGGTTGAGGGAGCTCTTGCCCTATTGGATGGATTTGTGGCATTCCGGTTCTGGCTCACCATTGTCTCCTTTTTTGTTCGGGAATAGGGAATGTTGATCCTGAAAGAGGACTTCCCAATGGTCGGAGCAATAGCCAGAATAAAAGAAGAAGCACTAGCAATGTCACAAGGGTTGCCGGAAAGAGCTCGAAAAGACAATGACCTCTTTTGCTGTCCTTGATGTGAGAGAGAAAAAGAGTTCAATAACCATGTTGTCCTCATCACTATCAAAATAAAGAGAAGGAAAAGTTGTTAGCACATATTTTGAAACAGAAAGACAAAAGGAAATTCGTTAAGAGTTGAAAAATAGAGAAATTTCCTACCTATGGGAAGAATTCCCATAGTTCTCCAAAGAGGAGGGAGATCGCGATCTGCTGGACTTCCTAATCCAGTAGAGCGGAGGAAAGGAACGACCCAAACTAGCTGAGTCGACCCGACCTTCTGAACTTCAGAATTGGCCAACTCAATGAGAAAAAATCTCCCTTTCTTGCTCGTCGGACAGAGTAGGGAGGCCGTTATAAAAAGTTTTGTTAAGATTCCAATCCCGGTAAGGCTCATCCCGAACTAGAGTTGTGGGAAGTTTAGCAAAAGGAAAGAGTCCTTCCAAGTTCTGCTTGAAGATTGGAATTGTCATAGCAGCCTATGCCTTTTCTGGAATTGGAGGTACCCAAGCTGGTCTTGCTCGTGGCTGTAGAAATATCAACCTTAAAAAAGCGCTAAAGAAACTAGAACTCTATAAAGGTTCCCACAACATTTGGAAAGTTCCAACAACATTTGGAATGAGCTGAGCTACAGGAAAGTTAAACAATAAACTATATCAAAGAACAGGGGATGTAGGTAGGGCAAGAGAATGCCCCTCTTGAGATTAGTCAAAAGATGGACTATGCGTCCAACACATCGACTATTAGGATGCTCGAACTCCTGAGCAACAGCTATGTTGTCTCGGTTTAAACCCCTCTCCAGACTAATTTGGAAAATCTCTCAGGCACCTAAGAAGGAGGAAAAAGAAAAGACCTCTAGTTCGGAGGGATGATAAACTTTACTCTTAACGCGAGGAGCCCAGGTGGTAATGGGAGGCAAGTAATATGCCTATTATCAGGGTGTACAGAAGGAAGAGCCCTAGAAATCTCTTCTGTGCGAAGAGGGGTGCTAGAAGAAAATGACTGGGTCAAAGATTTAGAAGACATTTTTTCGAGAAAGGTGAGAAGATGGAAATTTTCAATAAAAGTAAAGAGAGAAAAGGAAACTCATTCTTTGATTCTTGAGAAACTGTAAGGAGAAGTTTTCTAACTTCGGAGGATTTTCCAAACAGAAAGAAAAAGGGAGTTTGAGAAGGGTAGCAGCTCGAGTTAGTTTCACAAGGAAGAAGTTCTATTTGCAGAGAAGAGTGTTTGTTAAATCCTAACTTCTTCAAAGCTTCCTAATTTATATATGAGAAGGATTCCTTTAGATTTTTGGAAAGGATTCAGTATACATGAATCGAGGCAATTGCTAAAAATTGATGAGGCACGTAACCTCCGAAACTAGCCGTTATAGAAGATGGTAATTTAGATTCCACAACCTTTGAGCTCACTGAAACTAAAAGGGGGTAATGATGGGAGAAACGGGTATAACCTACATGAACCGACCCAAACGGACGCAAGCACCAACCTAAATACGTAAAAGTCTTAATCACAAGTTAAGAGGAAAGGTGGGTAGCGACCTCTTCCCACCAACCTTAAAATGAGCTTAGAAAAGGTCTCACTGGACCATGAACTCTGACCCGATGAGCTTCGATCCATCTCATACATCTTTCGTGCAACTAAATGTCTATGACTCTTAACCCATGCTATGAACCTATAATCACTCATTACGGCCTTCTAAAAGGGATAGTCGAGACCTTCGGAATTCACAGGTAGGTCATGAACAAGTTTGTAGCTCTCGACTAGAGATGTGCATGGCAAAGTATTCCAACTTAGGAAAACTCCAAAATTCTAGGAGCAATTGGCGGGATACGATCTCACAATTATCCTAATTGCCTACTTTCAAGTTGATGGAGCTCAGAACCATGTCTTCTTAGGTGAGCAACTAAGTAGACAAATGGGGAGAGTGAAAAAGGATCAAGAGTTCTCGACCCTGATCACTGAGCTCCAGGACAAGAAAGCTAGTCTTGGGAAAGAAATTGGAGAGCTCGTTGCTTCCTCAGAGCAAGCCAATGCCTCCTACAAGGTCGTGAGCAATCTTCCGGCGGAATTCAAGAAAAATATGACTAAGGCCAAAGCTGAGAATCTAGTAAAGGCCTCAGCCCTTAAAGAAGCTATCCAGAAGAGTGACCAACTACTCGAGCTTGGTAAACACCAAAGTGACCACATCCATGGGCTCAAGGCTTAGCTGAAGGACATTAATGCAATGAGGAGGACGATAGCCTCTCATTTTCCAAGCTCTAAGAGATCCAGGCCTTCCATACTTATGTGGAGTCCATCCTTTGGCCTCAGCTATTTAGGCTCTATATCGACTTAATCGACAAGCTACGAGAGCTTAATGGTGACGTGAGGACTGATCTAGCCTTCCACGAGGGGTTGTATCATCCAAATGCAGCAGCCCCTCTTCCTTGGAAGCATGAGGAACAACCTCCAAACTCTCGAAAAGAGGTCCTTGCTGTTGAGGCTTTGGCCAAGGTTGGTCAATCCAGTGAGGGTCCTTCTGAGGAAGGGAAAGGTCCTTTGGACCAATCTGTTGAAGCCCTAACCGTTGAAAGGATGATCCATGATGTTCCCCCTTTGTCAATGGCTACTCCTCAAGGTAAAATCATCTATAATTATGGAGATTTAATTAAGTATTATCCTTTCCATCCCCAGCCTATTGATTTCAATGAAACACTCAATCTCCCCCAACCTATTCGTCTATTCCTGGGTAGACCTCCATTTGAGAACATTACTGATTACCCAACAGGTCCTCGAATGTCACTAATCGAGAGATAGCTGTCGATGACAAGGTCCTGCCAAGCTCCCTGGATTTCCTGAGAGATGAAGAAGAACTGAGTGGTAATACAATAGGATTTTACATAGTCTTTCTTCTTCTTACTTTGTGCTTTGTAACAAACACAACGCTCATTTCTTGAGCTTATGTTTCTTCCCTTTTTTTTTTCTTGTATTGAATATCTTAAGAGGTTTGTTTGTGACCACTTCCTTTATATCAGACAATTTTCTCAAAGTGTCTCTATTTTTGCTCCAACACTTAAAAACTTACATAGCAAACTTGACCGGTTTTGAAACTTTATGCAAATAAGAAGAATTAAATTCTCAATAGCTCTACGAACTTAACTTTTATTTATGTCTCTGGAATTTGATATGCACTTGCAAAGACAAAAATCCGTATAAGTTGCTGAAGTTGTCTTGCTGTTCATGAAGCTTCTTTCAGATAAGAGCCAGAGCTATATAACGAGCTTGTGAGGTCTGGAAAATCTTAAAAAGCCTTAGGCATAGAATTTCTTTAGATGGCAAACATTCCAAGGCCTTAGGAGTTGTCTTCCTTCAAGATCAGCAAGCTTATAACTTCCTCCTTTGTGAACTCCTTGGATTATATAAGGTCCTTCCCAACTTTCCTTTAACTTTTTTAGTTGTCCTTACTTTCCAAAATCTAACCTTTCAAGGACCATTTCTCCAACTGTGAAATGCCTCTCTTTCACCATTTTATTGAAAAAATTTGTGACTTGCTTTTTATATCTCCTGTCAACTTCCATAGCTTTATTTCTGACTTCTTCAAGGAGTTCTAGGTCTACCTTTCTCTCCCATTCATTTAAGACTAAATCATATTCAGTCAGTCATAAGGTCTTTATTTTGACCGCTATTGGCATTACAGCTTCTACACCAAAACATAGACTGGATGGAGTTTCCCCTGTAGCTTTCATAGGTGTGCTTTGGAGGCCCATAGGATGCTTGGAATTTCTTCTGGCCAGGAAGGTTTACGACCTTCCTTCTCGAGCTCAGTAAGCCTTTTCTTGAGACCCTCCAAAATTGTTCTATTTGTGACCTCAGCCAATTCTTTCGCTTGACGATGAGCTACAGAGGTTAATCTCTGTTTTATATTCAAGTTTTCACAGAAAGTCTTGAATGGATCTCCTACAAACTACCTTCCATTATCTGAGATGATAGCTCAAGGAACCCCAAACCTACATACAATATTCCTCAATACGAAGGACTGTACCTTTGTTGTGGAGATTATTACTATTAGTTCTCCTTCAATTCATCTGGTAAAGTATTCTACGACCACAATTAGGTATTGAACACCTCCCACTTCTTTTGGGAAGGGTCATAATATGCCGATACCAAAAATATTGAATGGAACTAACATGCAGATGGATTGATACTTCATTGGAGGCACTTGTGACTTATTTCCCTGCAATTGACAGCTTGTACACTTCTATATGACCCTTTCAATATTAGTGATCATCGAATGCCAACAATAACCCGTCCTCAGTATCTTCTTTGCTATTATTTTTGCTTCTATGTGTGATCCTCATATTCCACTATGTACTTCTTCAATGACATATTCTCATTCTCCCTTGCTCAAGCATTTGAGCAATGGCCATGTATATGACTTTCTATACACTTCGTCATCTTCTATTAAGACAAAGCGAGGTGACCATTTTCGTATTTGGTGACATTCTTAGGCATCTTGTGGAAAGTTGCCAGCTTTAAGGAATTTGTAAATAAGATATCTCCAGTTTGCCTAGTCCTCTATAACCAAGTTTTCCTCTTAATTTATGCTTGGAGAATATATTTGTCCGGCTAATAGTTCGGCTTTGGTTCCCATGAGCTCCCAATAGACCCTAGATAGTGCGTTAGCCTTTGAATTTTGCTCAATAAGGAAATACTCAAGTTTTGAAGTTATATCTCTTACTTGTTTGAGATATTTAATCATGTTTTCTCCCCTAGCTTCTTATTCTCCAACGACTTGGCTGGCTATGACTTGTGAATTGGTTTTGGGATGCAATTGTTTGTATTTTCAAAGCTCCTATCAGTCTATGACCAGCTAAGAGAACTTCATATTCGAATTCATTATTCGAGATTGGGAAGTTGTATTTCATAGAGTAAGGGATTCTCACTCCTTCAGGGTTGAGAAATACAATTCCAGCATCTGAATTTTCCTTTTCAATGGAACCATCAGTGTACATGGTCCATACGTTAATTTCACAAGTGTTTGCGAGCTCCAATGGAACTCTTGTGCATTCTTCTATGAAGTCCGAGAAAACTTGAGCTTTGATAGCTTTCCTCGGTTCTAAATGAATCTAATTGCCTAAGAGTTCGAGTGACCACTTCAATGTCTTGCCTGATAGCTCGGGTTTTGCTAGAGCTTGTTTTAGTGGCAGATTAGTCAATACTCATATCATGTAAGCTTCAAAATAGGGCTTAAGTTTCCTTGAAGTAATAACAATAAGGTACAGGAATTTCTCAAGGTCTGAATATCTAATTTCAGGACCTCGGAGCAAACGACTTACATAATGCACTAGAAATTGTAAACCTGACCTTTCTATTAGCAACATCGAGCTGACTGCCTTCTCTGTTGCAGTTAAGTACATTAAGATTTCCTCTCCCAACCTTAGGGAGACAAATTGTGGGGATTTTACTCGAAATTCTTTCAGTTTTCCAGAAGCTGTATGACAATCTTTTGTCCACTAGAAATTTTTAGGTTTCTTCAGGGAGTCATAAAACTTCTCTGCTTTGTCAGCCATCTTTCTAATAAAGCGTCCTATTGCTACCATCTTCCCTATTAAACTATAAACTTCTTTGATGCTCCTAGGAGGTTCCATGTCCAGGAGTGCTTTTATTTTATCAGGGTGGCTTCAATGCCTCATTCTAATATCATGAAACCCAAGAATTATCCCGCTGAAACCCGAAAGGTTTATTTTTCTAGATTGAGCTTCATGTGAGCAACTTTCAGAGCCCGAAAAGTCTCCCTTATATCTTCAGCAAAGTCTGATGAGATTTTGGACTTAATCACAATGTTGTCCACATAGACCGCAATATTCCTCCCGAGCTGCTTCTTGAAGACCTTGTGCATGGCTCGTTGGAATTCTACCAATGCATTCTTCAGACTGAATGGCATTTTAGTGTAGCAGTAGGTCCCGACCTCTGTAATGAATAAGGTATTTTCCATGTCTTCCAGCACCATTAGAATCTAAGGATACCCTTTGTAGGCATCTAGAAAACAAAGCTATTGATAACTGGCTGTTGAGTCTACCATTTGATCGATGCTTGGGAAAGGGTATGAGTCTTTCTAGCAATATTCATTCAGTGTGGTGAAATCCACACACATCGTCCACATCCCTTCCTTTTTTGGCACAACCACTCTAATGGCAAGCCATTCTGGGTACATGACGTCGTTCAAAATTTCAACATGGAGAAAGCTTGGACATCTCGAGCTATGACTTCATTTCGTGTTCTTTTCTTTTACTTTGTTGGTTTGACTCCTAGTCTGAGCCTGACCTTGTGCTCTGTTATCCTTCCATCAATTCATTTGAGGTCAATAGGTCACCAATCGAAGACTTTTAGGTATTCCTAAAGGGAGTCGACAAGCTTCTCTTTAATCCAGGAAAGTAGAAGTTTGCCTAATTTAATCCCTTTCTCTAGGAATTCTGAGTTGAGAAAATTTTTTTCTCCCTTGCTAGCAACCTAGATTCTAAACTCATCATTCCCCTTAGGGAGGTTTATGAAATACTCCTACTCGAACATTGTCGAGGTCTCAATATCCCCTTCAAAGAGGTAGCATTCTGCGATTGTCTGTCTATCTCCTTCTAGGATGATCCCGCTTTCTCCAACCTAGATCCTTATGCAGTTGCTCAGCAAGTAGATCTCAGTTTTCAGGTCTATGACCCCTTTCCTTCCTAGAATTTCATTGTAAGTTCCTGGTGCATAAACCACCAGCCAGTCCATGACCTCTATGATTCCCATGCCATCCACATAAACCACAGTTGGAGCCTGTAGGATCCCCTCTACATAGGTTATGTCACCACTAAAGCTAGTCAAGGCATTGTCTAACTTTATCAACGAGCTTTTATCTATCCCCATTTGATCGCACGTCGTTTTGGACAAGACATTCACTACACTTTCGATGTCAACCCATATCTTACATACCAAGAAATCCCCAATCTGGAATGACACTGTTAAGTGGTCTGTGTCTCCTCCCCTAGCACTCATTGAGCTTCTTTCAATGCCGTTAATCTCTCCGAGCGAAGTTCGCTGGTGGTTTGCTGCTGCATGAGGTGGATTTGCAGGACCTATATTCCTGGCCAAGAATTCTTGCAAGTGGCCCTCTTTTACCATCCTCTCCATTTCTCACTTGAGATCGAAGCAATCCTCTATAAGATGACCATGATCCTTATGGTAGTGGCAGAACTTTGCCGTGTCTCTCTCAATAGAGAAGTTTAAAGATGTCTTGGTGACTTTAGAAGACCCTTCTTTTCCATGACCACCAATATTTCCGCCCGCGAGGTGGTTATGGGATTTGTCACTAGGTCAGGAATGGTCTTCCTCTTCTTATCTGAAGGTCCTCCCTTCGAATGAAGATCCTTCCTATCTTGTTTTGATAGCTATGGCTTTTTGGTTGCCCCTTGATCTCTTTCTTAGTAGTCGATGCGAATCCAAGAATCTTTTTCTGGATTGCCATTTCTTCAACTTTGATTAACTTTTCGAGGAGTGTTTGTAGCTTCTTGATGGTCATCCCAGGCTCTTCTACCAGCCTAAGAGCTACATACCCCCCCTATAGCTCTTGTTTAAAGGCTGTGATGTAGATAGCATCATTTTTTTGATCACTTTCCATAGCCTCATCGTTAAAACGATTGTAATAACTTCTTGTGCTTTCACCAAATTTCTGTTTGAAGTTAAAAAGATCATTGATATCTTTCCCACACCTTTTGCTGCTTTGATTGTTCTTCAGGAATAGATCCTTCAGTTGTGTCCAGCTTGAGATACTTACTTCCGGAATTCCCTTGAACCAGGATTGTGCATTCTTGGACAGCGTGGACCGAAAAGCATGGCATTTGACATGATCAAGGTACTCGAACATTTCCACGTAGGAAACGTACTCATCTATATGTTGCAGTGGTTCCCTTGTGCCATCATACTTTGCCTCAACTTGTGGTGATGATATTGCGGAGAAATGGTGAAGGTTTCGATAGGACCACACTGCTCTGTATTTCCAGGTTTGCATTCTTCTCTTGATTCGTTGGGAGAGTCGCTCTTCTCAGTGGATTCAGGGCTAAATCTAGAGCGTAGCTGCCTATTCTTTCAATCAGGCTCCATCGAGAAGGTATCCTTCTTCTAGGAGGAGTTCTTAGCAAGCTTCCTTACTTGTTAGGACTTGTTTCTTGTCGTTGACCTCAGGAGATTGCGGCTCGGTTGATCCTAATCCTCAGGTCGTAACCTCTTCCATTGCATAAGGTTTCTCTCAAGTCAACCGAGAGTGGAGCTCTTTCGCCTTGTGATTTTTCCTATGCACATCCTGCCTCCTGACCTTCCACATTCGGGAGGAGGTCGTTCCTTGTTTTTGAAGGAAAGGTTGATCTGGCTGTGTGCAACCCCTTGATTTCGAGGTACTTGTGTTTCCTTCTGAGATGGAGCAGGGCTACACCCCGTTGACATGTAATCTCTTCTGCCCTAGATTCCTTCTAGGGCTACCACCATGCATTCTAAGAGGTCGGCTAGAACGGACACCCGATCTCTATGGTCTGGGGTTATCGCCATTGTCATTCTGATTAAGGTGTCCCTGGTCTCTCCTTTCCCTCATAGATGGGTGGTCCCCTCAAGATGATCCAGACCATGCTGGTCTCGGTTGTTCTTGCTAATTGACCTGCCCTGTATTATTATTACCTTCCATCGAGATCAAATCTTCCGGCACTTTACTATTATTATTACTACCACTTAATTCTTCAAGCATGTCATCTAAACGAGGGATGGGGAAGCGATACTTTACAGTGATTTTGTTGATTGATCGACAATCAACACACATTCTCCAAGTTCCATCCTTCTTGGG
>JAOXNR010018808.1:0-27105 GCA_028571225.1 Parsonsia alboflavescens
CCTCACCCTCCCGCCTCCACCACCTTCTCCTTCCTCATCCTTTTGTCTGCTTTTAACTTAATTTTGTTTTGGTCCTTTTCATAGAAACAAAGAAAAAATGGATTCTCTATAAATGTGTGATAAAGCAACCCAAACAATTGCAGTATTAATTGTTCTACCTATAAGCTTCTCCATCTCCTCCACTCTCTCTTGACCTTCCCCATTAGACTTCAAACCACCACCACTACTGAAAGCATATCCATTAGCAGGTGTCAAAAGATAATCTTCCTTCAATTCCATATCCATTCACAACTTGGTTCACTATATCTTTCTGTATTACTCTTCTATTTCCATCTCAACTACTCCCCCCCGCCCCCAACAAAGATACCATCTTGTTGATTAATATAGTCACTACATTGTATTGGGATGATGTCAAGCTCATTACCACCAAACCCACTACAAAATTGGAGTCTTTAAGTAGTCTAGTTCTTGTCAAAATATAGTGGTTTGAAAAAGATGAATTTTGGTAGTAGACTTTTGAAGATAACATAAAGGGGATTTGCAATAGAAAAAACAATGCTGGTGTGTAGAGGCTATTGATGGAAGCCATCTCCAACCGTGGGAGAGTGGTTTTTGGGTGTGGGTTGGTTTATGAAATGAAATTAAGTGAATGGCAAAATTGTCCTTTGTGCTTTAAATGATTTTAAAATTACATCTTTGATTTGGTCGGATTCTCTCCGAAAATTATCAAAAGGACCATAAACACAACTAGTAAATATTTTGGGGACCAAGAAAAGCAGAAAAGAAAACTTTTGGGATCATAGACAAAAAATGTCCAAAATTTTTCGTATGAATTTTACCAATTTTCCTACCTTGTTGATGTCTCTGTTCACCAATGCAACCCAACTATTACAAACAACCTCGTTCTATAAGACACATAGCAAACAGCAAAAGAACATTTCTACATATGACTAGCTCATTAACAAAGTTCTAGAGGGTTAGGTCTAGGTGAAGTCTTAGTTAATCGATACACGTTCTTGACATAAAAAATTGCAGAATTAATAAATTCAATGCCGCTTGAAGCTCGTAAAATGCAGATTATAGTGGTGATAAAGTTTATCAAAGACAAGTGCATGAAATGGTTCCGTAAGCACTACTGAGAGGCAAACACTACTAATACCACATTGAGTAAACATTACAATAAGTTGATCATTGGGATGATAGAGGTTGGAAGACATTTTCGCATTAGGAAACTTTCATCATACGTGTAATGTCAACCCTCTCAAACCTAATTTCAATGTACTCTGATATTTGTGTTAGGTTTCATAAGCAATACCAAACTATCTAGCAGAAGGGAAAGTGGCTAAGGCGGGGTCCTAACTTATAACTAAGGCAAAGATTGAACAATATAGATGATGTAAACTTATTTTTTAAGAAACTAGTGGAAGAGTAGTCTATTTACATAGAGGTTCAAACATATCCATGATATGATCCAAGATACAAAAGTTGAACTACATATCCATAAATACAATCCATCTGAAAACATAAGTTACGTTTATAGTCCCAAAGAGTCCACTAATGACTTAAAAAATTACTACATTCAATATGTAGAAGCTATATATCAAAAGATTAACCGTGGTCACGGACAAAGTTATCAGCTAATGGTTCATTGATTCCTTTCCTGAATTTGTAAGAAAAAATTAACTCTCGATGAGTAATCCTTGTCACGACAGAGAACAATACAAATACCATATGAAAAATTTAGGTAGGAAATCAAGTAAGTCTGGAAAGAAATCAAATTATTTTCAACAATCAAGTAAAATTCCAGACAATTCAAGCATTTCATTATATCTGATCACCTTCCTTATTTCACCATTGCATGATCATGACTAACTATCCACAACTCCTTTACTAAACTTGGTGTGATTATTCCCCGAATACCATTGGTGTCATGCGAAAAACCCCTCAAGTGTTTGAACCTCCCAACACTTCTGGGGAAGAACTCCTATTTATAGTTAATGGGGTTTGTTAGCCTTGTGCTTTCACGTCTCTTGCAAATTAACTTTCTGGCCAGACCACACGTTCAAAATTCTAGGACCATGTCATCACTTAATTCAAGAAGTATGGGATAAATCCCTTTCGATTGAGCTCTTTTACAAAATGTGAGTTTGACTTGCTTGAAAAAAGATTAGGAAGCCCATATAAGGTTTGTAAATTTCAAATCCTGAAAATGGAGAAGTACATGGTAAAATTTTATTGTTGTTGGATTTATAACTTTAAAATCCTCCCTCTTAATGAAAGGTTTAATTGGAACAAGAAAGTTTGCAAGGGTTCATAAAGATTCCTATAAAATGTTATTCTAAATCAAAATTATTTAAAATGCTAGAGGAATTTGAACTTGGGATTAAATTCATGCCTCAAGGAGTTTTTAATATCCTTGAAAGGTTTTATCCAAATTCACTATAAAGGTATTTTCATATAATTTAAAATTTTTTAATTACTTAAGTAGGAAATTTGATTTCATGGAAATTCCTTCCCAAAATTTAAAGTTTACATATAAATCATCTTTAGGAATGTATACTTATATAAATTCACACACACACACACACATATATATATATATATATAAGTTATCAAATATTGAGAAATATGTCTTAACATTTTCATATATGAAATACTATTAGATTTGAAGCTCTTATTTTTATAACTTTAAGCTCAAGTGGCTGGCTTTGGTTGAAAATTTATTTTCAATGATCAATTCATCAAATTAAAGTTATTTAAAACTATATTTATGTCAAAAAGGTTTACTGGGATCATAATATACCATAAAACTCTAGATTTAGGAGGGATTTAAAATTTGGAGCTGCCATTTTTTGAAAATTAGAAATTCTTGTTCCAAATTGTGCAAATTAGGTTTATGAGTAGTCCGATTTCATCAATACAAAGATGTTTCAATTCATATATACATGGCCACCTTCCAAAGAAAATAAAAATTTTCCATGGGTATAAATTATTCACTGAGAATCGGGGATGGATAGGTAGCGGGGTATTAAAAGGATGGAAATACCCTTTATGTAAAGGGTGTGAAGATCACGCGGCTGTTTCTTATCAGGTTTAACACCCAAAATGCATTAAAGGACAGATGATTTGAGTAAGTAATGTAAGTTGGAGGGCAAAAACCAATACAAAAATAGTTGGTGAGAAAAAATCAAGATTAAAAAAGTTTATGGATATCTTACGCTTTTTATCCAATTTTTTACCATAAATTATTCACCATATGAATAATTATTTAATAATTAAATGACCAATATATATATATATATATATATATTTGTTAAAACAAAAAAAAATGCCAATTAAAAATTGACTAACTAATACTAACTTCGTCTAGAATTGAATATCTCATTTTCTATTTTGAGTTATCCAGAATTGAATATCTCATCTTCCAACTTTGCTAAACTTTCATTGAGAAAAATGATATTGTAATTTTAAAATTAATTTAATCAAACATTTTTTGTAAAAAAAAAAAATGCATGTAAGTTAAAATGGAGAGAATAATAATAAGGATGATTATGGTTAAGGTTTATTTGTACGTGTGCTTGTAGATATTCCATCCTAATGCATTAAAACGTGGTATTAGTTTACAACATGAGGATGATTTTCCCCAAAGGAATAGTAGAAAAAATTTTCCAAAAATAAATTTAAATGTGTCATTATTGTGCTAGCTCAGTCAATAGGTTATACGCAAAAGAATGTTCTCAGATTATATTTATAATTCTATTTCTAATAAAAACAAAATAAATAATTTGTCCACATGCGGAGCATCGTTCAATTCACTAATATGCATGTGTACAGATAATAAATGTACCCTCACCAATAATGCCAATTAAATATATCTTATCGTCCTTGAATAATTAAAAAAAGGGATTTTTTTTATATAAAAAAAGCTGTTATATATATGGTTATCAAGATGTGAATAAAATGAAATACATAAAAAAAAAAATCGGAATATTGATGTTTATATATGTAGTTATTTTGAAGCATCAATCTTTTTGTAATTATTATATTTTATATATCGACGATTGAATATTATAGATTATGATCGTGTCATTAAATTATCTATATTATCGAAGCATTAGAGTGTAATAATTGGTAAAATATATTAATACGCACACCACACAATAACCATTCTTGATTTACATACCCGGGAAGGCATTTTATAATTCATCGATCTCATATACCGATTGTGGCAAAGCAATTTTCTGACCCGCTCGATGACTGCAGCAAAGGCTAGCCTCACCAGGGTCAACTGGAGCTTCTTCTCCTGTACTCATTAGAGGAAAAATTTAAAAATTTTAAAATTTTATGGGGACAAAGCAGGACACACAGAGCTGAGACCACATTTCATTTGTTTGGATATTTTATAACATATTTGTATTATGTTTTGTTATATGCATACAAATGTGACACGAAATTTTAAATTTTTTTTGTAATTAGATATTTTTATATACTAAATGTTAAAAATATAATTAAACTATGATAATATTTGATCATTTAAGGGCATATATTAAATTTTTATTGATGTATTCAATATTTCCTCTGTCACTATTTATAAGTCGCTAGTAGCTATTTTATCAAAATTAAGGGAATATAAAATTTTTTTCTTCTAAAATGTCTTTATTTATGATTTTAATCGATTTGACAAAAGTAAATAGGGAAAAGAGATAGAAACGTGGATAATATAGTAAAAAAATCAATAAAATAAATAATAAATTGCAATAAATGACTTACAATTAACCACAAAAAAGGTAATTAAAATAATTTAATTATAGTGACGGAGGAAGTAGCATAACACAAATATATACTAAAAGATGTTGAACCTTTGTTCTTTCCATTGCAATGTGAAAAGGTAAAAAAATTTGACAACCCATAATAACTTGATGATAAACTCTGTTATGGATCTAATCCGTTGAATCGAGTCACAACATAAATTTTTTTCATTAAGTACTAGATCATATGTGGTAAAAAATAAAAATAAAAATATTCCTTATCTTGATATCTATCATAAGATCCATATGTGGGGATATATATCAAATCATATAAGAAATTTCCTAACTTGATTCAATTCATGTTTGAGGAAATTATAAATTTATACTGAAAGTAAATAATGTTGTACATGCACTAATTTAATTAACCCTTTTTAATTACTATTACGTATATATTTACATATGACAAATTTAAAATAAAATCAATGCAAATCATATCATCTCATAAATGCCAAAATGCTGAGAAGCTGACAACTCTCCAAAATGCTTTATAACATGTTATTATGTGATTTGGAGGCATCAGAGTTTTTTGGTATTTTATAATTTAATTTTTTAAATTATGTATTAACTTTTATTCTAACTATTCAGCGTTTCCATAAAATTATTAAACTTTTTATAAAAACATTATAGTTAAAAAATTTAACTGACTCAAAAAGACTTTTCAACTTCTAAGAAAAATACTTTTGAATTTTTAATAAAATAAAATATTTATCAATAAAATTTAAATTTAAATTTCTAAAGTATTATACTTTTCATTTTAACTTACTTTTCTTATCACTTATTAGAAATCATTGTTATTAGTTAATTAGTTTTTTAAAGGTGGTTTTTTTTTAATATTACCCTTATTATTTTCTTTTCCCTATATATTATTATTAGTTTGATTAGCATATAAATAAGGGAATTTTAAGAAAAAAAATATTACCTTAATTTTTTCAAAATGAAAGTTAATAACTTATATTTAGTGATGGATGGAGTATTTGAAAAACAAATAAGATAATAATTAAAAATAACACTAATAAAATATCATTGTATATATTAATAAATAAATGTTATGATAAAAATTTAATATGTTTAGTTTATAAATATTATTTTATTTTACGGGCACTCATCTAGTATATATAAATGCATAGTTCTTGTAATGTGCATTAATTCACCATTAAAAATCTTTTAACGGTCAAGATCAAGATTTAAGTCAACTTTTTCTTAAGAAGAATAAATAAAACATTTTATATAATATTTTTTGTGCCACACTTAATCAAATTTTATTTCATTTTTTGTAAGAAAAAAATAGAGACTGTTAAAGATTTAACAATACACTCCATATCATTTCTGATTGATACTCCCAAATTTGGAACATGGAAGCCCACAATAATCTTGTTGGATCAGGACTTCAATTATAACCTGTGAATCATGAACAAAGCTTAAAGAAAAATCCAGAAGGCATCCCAGGGATGCCTAAGTCATAATATTTTGTATATTGGGAGAGAATAATCGAAAAAAATTTGAGAGAGAAACTTCGAATTCTTAAGAGAACTTATGTAAAATATTGATAATTATCCTAGTTATAGCATAAGTCTTATGAATTAGGAATTGTCCTAATTCAACTTGTATTCCTTAATTTATTGAGGAATGCTTATTTTAGGCATCTTCTCCTTTTAAGCTAATTCCTCTCTAGGTCTAATTTGGGTAACTAGTCCAAATCCTAAGGAATAACTTATTGTTATGGGTGAGAATGTTGAATATACTTTTTTTCTAGTGGCTGGTAAATGACTTTTTATGAAGTCAGCTGCCTTTCATCTCAGGTTATCTTTTTGTCAGGTCTTGATTTCCAAGTTGGCTTACTTATAAAGTAGACTATTGGTGGTGTCTTTTATTTTAACGGCTGCTCGTGGAGAATCTTGATTGACTTTATTAGGAGTTGGACTGCTCAATACAGTTCTTTGTTTGATTTTGGCCTGGGGTGGACTTCTTGTAGAGTCCTTAGGCTGATCATGTTGTGGTGATGACTTCTCGTGGAGTTTATGACTTTTCCTTTATGGGTGTTAGTCAAGTCATATTGACTTCGATAATAGTTGTCTCCCAACTTAGGATGACTGTATGGAATCACAATTGAATTAAAGAACTTCGGTTTACTCATTGGCTAGTTGACCATAGGGAGTTTGGTTGACTCGATGGTCAAAATAACTGTAGGGAGGCTAGTTCACTCGTTGGTCATTTGAGTGTAGTTTGGATGACTCCGTGGATCTCTACCAATTACTTAGTGATTTGGGTGACCTTCTAACCAGAATGATTAGAGATAGATGGGCAGTGCCAAGGCTCTTACTTTGCAGTAAAGTGAAAGAAAATTGTTTCATGATGGAAAGTACTTTGACAAAGTTTGTCGTATTTGTAAAAGCATGTAACATGAACCACAGAATCTATCAAGAGAGATCAATATCCATTAGTGCCACACAACAACTACCTCCACTATTAGGAAGTTAAAGTCAATTTTTCACCTTGTAAGGTATAATATTGATGATGTGGGATATCAAAAGGTTTAGAACTAGTCTGACCCCTGCTAAAGTTGGAGTAGTCTCCCCTAACATCCTTTCTATAGACTTACTCCACTGGCCCCAGTAGAAGAACCTGAGCCCATATGACTAGTGTTATTCTGGTTTAATGGTAGAAGAAGAAACAGCCACCTGCTTCCCCCTCATTTTTCACACCCATTTTATCACCTCGAACCGCAAAGCCACCCCACCTACCTAAAGACGTTCCGCTTGTATAACCTCCACAAGGACTCATATCAGTGTTAGGAAAGGGAGGAATGTCCAAAATGTGTTCTCTTAGAGATTCCACGATAACATCTCCAGCTTCGTCTATTTCATTGATATCCATGTCATTGAGAACAGAAAAATGGGATCCAGAATCTTTCATTTAGACGAATTGGATCCATTTTGGTACTTACCAAAAACACCTTGATTCCCTTCCTTATTTTTGCTCTCCAAATCCACTTCAGATGCCGCTATTGAGGGTCCCAAATTGTTCTCCCGAGATGGAGACCCCTTATGGATGCTACCTTCTCTAGGCACAATTTCCAGAACTTGATTACCACCATCACTCCAGCTGTTCTTGCTGAATTCGGATCCCGAATGTCTGTTATACTGAATAGCCATCATCTAATTGCTTTCCTTAGATATGTCTTTCAATGGTGTATGCACATGGGATTCTTGTGTATCAACTTGCTCATTCGTCTTCTCTTCTCTAGCATTAGGAACAACGAGCAAGGTGTAGAGAGGACAACTTCTGCTCATAGTTAGGAATGTCAATGGGTTGGATTCAAGGTGACATTAGAGAAATTCATAATCCAACCCTTGAATATAAATTTCAATCCTAATTGCAACCCCAACCCTGGTAACCCTCCGAGTTGACGAATTAACCCGTCATGACACTAAATAACATTTCTTAAACAAAAACTATCATTTTTACTTGTAATAAATTAATGCACACAAAAGGAAGATTTGACATTTAGAATCTTTGATTTACCAAGAAATTTAATCTCTCAAAAAAGCAATCTCCCAATATGTTAATATTATGAGGACTAGAGAAGTAAAACTGGCTGGTTGAAAATTAAGATATATAGAAGAGAGAAAAAGATATTACCAAATTGGAGAAAGAACGAATGAAAGAACATTTATTAATATAAATTGATATCATATTTATGTATTTTGATATAATATATAGGTAATATACCAAATATAAAATTTGTAATATACAAAAATAAAAGGGTTATACGGGTTAGATTCGCTGTTTAAGATTAGGGATGGAGTTAGGGTTGGAAACTCTACAATCCATAATCCAACCTTAATTCTAACGAGTTGATGTCCGACACAAATCCCGAGGCCACTGGTCCAAGCTCTGATCGGGTTCAAATTTGACTGGGTGATCCGGAATGACCCAACGAACGATAGCCCTCTATGCCGTGATGTAGGGCTTTTTTCAGCCATCCGAAATCATCTTGATGGAGTTTTGGGCGTTTTTATGTTTTTAGTGACATTGTCGTAATTTTTTCATTTTAGGGGTATTTTTGTAATTTTATTATATTTTTGTAATTTCATTATTTTTAAGCTCCTATTAGGTTTAGATTTTGTTTAGAGCTGTAAATATTTCGTTTCTCATTATTTTCGGCAGCTTTTGATTTATTAATAATTTTTTACTTTGATCGTTTTTCCAAAAACTAGAGAGTTTTCATAGTTTTTCTAACTTTTCTTCTATTTAGTCATTCTTTTCAACATTGTTATTACAGCATGAGTTCTAATTTCATAAATCCAAATCGATCCTATCCCTCAGTTATTCAACCCTAATCCCACCATTTATTGGTGCATTGACCTCGAGTTCAGGTTCAACCCTAATCCATTGACTTTGCTAGTCATAGTCAAAACACATAAAATAAATCAAATGCAATCCCTATACTCGGCAGGCTATGAGCATCCTCAAAGACTAATGCATTGTACAAGAGGTTCTGTGAAATTAAGTTTCACACAAACTCTTACATATCTTCCCCTTCCAACCTGTAGAATGGTGTTATATTCACTTGAACTTGCTTCCCCATAAGAAGATCCATTCCCATGAGAATATCCCCATTAAAAAACTCAATTGTTGGAGCTGGAAATCTTATCCTAATCGTAGTAGAAATGATCTTTTCAATAAATGTCGTGAAGTTGGGTCTCCACTTAGACACTATCTCTTAAAGCCCTAGCACCACCCATGATCCATTAGAAATGACATACTCATAATCCTTTTTGCTATTAATGTATATGCCTATATGCTTCTATATATGGACATTACTAAACATCCATAAGTATTTTTATATTAATGACAGCCTAGCAATAAAGTCAACCATGCTAGTTTGGCAATTCATGTGGCATCAAACATATAAATACCAGACATGAACAAGCAATATTTAAGTTGTCTCCTTCACTCTCTCTCTCTCTCTCTAAACATCCTCTTTTGCTCTCTCCTTCCTCTAGACTAACTTGAACGTTGGAGGATTAACGAAGAACCTTTCTCCCATTCCTTTCCCTTGTTGTAGAGTTACTAGAGCTACCAAAGTTAGAGGCTGAGGGAGAACGTTGACAATATAATGGAACCCATCGTTTATAGGCTCGATTTCTAATTTCCTTTGCCTCTCTAATTTTACTATATGGAGAGTGTAAGGATTAAAGATTTCGTAGTGATTTTGATGATTTCAATTTGTTCCTTTACGGAAATTGATTTGGTATTCTAGTTACATATTCTCAACTTTAGAAGATTTGGTTTTCTATTTGGAATTGTTGTTTTTTGCTGAGATTTCTCATTCTACTGTGTGTGAGTTGATATATCTTCGCTTGTGTGGCACTTTGACGATTATTCAATTACAATATGGATTAGCAAATTTGCATATTCTATGTTTAAAGATACTAATGTTGTTTGAAGTTTTACATTTTGAAGCTTCGAATTATTGAGAAATTCATTTGATCAACGTGAAATTTGATTCTCTACAAATAGATTTGATCGAGAACAGATTTATAAAATGAAGATGTCTGGATTAAGATTTGGTTTTATTGTTGCCCAAAACATATTTTTGTAGATTTGATATTGTATTGTTTGGAGTTGGTGTTTGTTTGTGACAAATATGAAGACAAAAAGTATTGCTGCCAAAGATACTGCTAAACCAGACACTCAGAATCAATCCAATAAAAAAAAACCTCTGTTACCTAATCCACAACCGAAGGAGAAGCCCGTTATATCTATGCTAGAATTTAGTACTTTTTCTATGCATTCCTTCAACAGTGAGATATTTTATAGAAAAATGATGGAAGATGTTGATCTGCAAAGAGTTCATGTTCCTAAAGAAGATAGACCATTTGTACTCAATAACATTTAGATATTTAAAATGTTTTCGCTTGAATAGAAGAGACAGAAGGTCTTATGACCTTAAGATGGGGAAGAAGATGACTCTTCTAATCAGAAAAAGGCAAAAAACAGAGAAGAACCAGAAATCGGTTCTAAGAGTCCTCCTAAACTTCCTCCAAGGAATATCCGAAAGGTTCCTATGAAAGAAAAAGGGGATAAGAAAATTGTTTCACAAAATTCTCCGAAATTACTTAAGCCTGTTGATAAAGGAAAGAATAAAGTAATTACTGTGAAACATTCTACGACTACAAAGCCTGAATGGTGTGATGAGATCCAAGATATAAAGAAGCAAATAGAGCAGATACTTCCCCAGTTCAAGGAAAAAGTAGGTGTTATGAACAAAATTCAAGCTAATCCATTGATTGAAAATTACTTGAAAACGAAAATGCCCTTGAATTTCAAATTGCCTAATTTGGAAGATTATGATTGGACTACGGATACTAAAAGATACTTCTCACGGTATAATTCTAAGATGAAATCCTATGTAGCAGATGATCTAATTTTATGTAAAGCTTTTCCTTAAACTTTGGCAGGAGAGGCTGTTGATTGGTTTAGCAAATTGCTTGGTGGATATATATCTTCATTCAGACAGTTGGGTGAAAAGCTTTTAAGTTAGTTTCAAGGTAGTTCAATTTGGAAAAAACCTAGTTCTTATTTAAGAAATCTCAGACAGTTCAATGATGAGACTTTGGGAGATTATTTGAACAGGTTTAATACTAAAGCCTTGACTGTCGAAGATTGTTCGGAACAATCGTATGTAGAAGCTTTTGTCAGAGACTCGGACCGGGAGTTATTTCGACAAAGATTGAGGGCTTATATCCAAAAACAACAAATGAATTGTTGACAAAGGTGTGCAAGTGGATTAAAGTTGAGGAACTTTTCAAATCCAAAAAGAACTTGAGGTAATTGGAAAAAGATGATTTGTGGAAGTCAAAAAACAAGGGAATGAAAAAGGCAAGGACCAAGGGATATTAGCCATATGGCATTTCATTTTCTCAAAGCCTAATTCTAATTATTCAACATATAAATCTTTTGTACCAAGGAATAATGGTACTAATAAATACTATGACAAAAGTTCTTTTCGCAATGAATTCACTGAAATAGATCAACATTCTGGAGTTTCTAATTTAAAGCAAGATGTTCAAAAACGCTTTGATGGTAATAATAACCAGAAATGCCCAAATGCATGTGATAAAAATTTTGTAGGAAGACCGCCAAGGAACAACACAAATTTCACTCCATTGAATGTTCCTAGAACTTTCATTTTGCAGAAAATCTAAAGTTCTAGAATTTTAATGCCTCCAAAACCAATGCAAGGTCCTATGAACAAGAGGTTTCAAGATAGGTATTGCCTATTTCATAAAGAAGTTGGGCATCATATGGATAAATGTTTTTCTTTGAAAAGAGAAATTGAAACTACCATACAAAATGATCATCTCAGAGAATATGTAAATGTAATTCAAGGAGATCAAACTAGTCGCGGAAAGCTTCCATGTGAAAAATATTAAAGTTAAAACTAACTCACTGGTATTGATTGGACATATTAATGGTGAATATGAAGCCAGAAAAGAGAATATGCAAAAATATTTGACAATTGCTCAAAAACTCTTCTAAAGCTTTGCATACATAAAAGTGGAGCATATATCTCTCAAGGATAATATGGAAGCTAAATTGCTTTCAAAAATCTAAAAAGGTAAAAACTTGGAAGGCATCTAGATTGAATCCTTGGAACAAAAAGCCATTGATACTCCACAAGTAAATTATCTTGACATAACTAATTCTTTTCTATCTCCCATCATGACTTATATAAATTCATTAACTCTTCCGGATGCCCATCATGTCAATGTCCATCATTTTCCAAATTCGGAGTTACATTCACTTAGAAATTCGATTCCACTACATCAATGGGGTATGGATCTTCTTGGGCCTTTTTCTAAAGCTGTGGAGTCTAAAGAATTTTTAGTTGTAGCAATTGATCATTTTACTAAATGGATAGAAGCTAAACCTTTAACTTCTATCACATCTCGTAAAATAAAATATTTCTTTTAAGAGGATGTTATTAAAAGATTTGGGAAACCAAAATCTTAATAACAGACGATGGTAAGCAATTTGATGCTAAAGAATTTCAAACATTTTGTGAGGATCTAAAAATAGATCATAGATTCACATCTATGTAACATCCATGAACTAATGGTCTTGCTGAAATGGTTAATAGAATAATTTTACAGGGCTTAAAAAAAAGCTAGGTGAAGCTACAACAAAGTGGGTGGATGAATTACAGAATGTTCGATGGTCTTATAGAACCACACCAAATTCTAGAACTAAAGAATCTCCATTTAATCTTTGTTTTGGAACAGATTCCTTAATTCCAACCAGAAATTGGGAGCTCATCTTCCAAAATTTGATTTGTTTGACTCCAATTGGACTGATCAGGAACTTGCTGAGAATTTGAATCTCTTGAAAGAAATAAGGCATAATGCAGATCAAAGGGAAAAGGAAGCTGGCAAACTAACATCGCAAAAAGATTCGAGATCCAAAGCCGAAATGTGGAGTTCTTGTACTTTGCAAAAAATGAGATCAGGTGTCAAGATCCTAACAAGAAATAGGATGCTACTTGGGAGGAACTTTATTGTTGTCAAGGACAATCATAATAATGGTTACAAGTTTCAAGATATGGAAGGAAGGAAAATTGCAAGAACTTGGAATTCTATGCATTTGAGAAAATATTTTACTTGGAGAATGTTTCTCATATTTTTGCTCATATTGGATGCAAAGACAATGAATATTACTGTTTTTCAATATCATAATTGAACACATTTTTGTACATTTTTACTCTATGCATATCAATGCTACATTACAAACATTGCTAATATTAGCCTATTGTCATTCACATATAAATGACCTTAATGAATAAATGCAATGATCAGTATAAACAATTGATCCAAAAAGTCATTTGCATAAATATAAAACATCTTTTTATGCTTCCCATGAGCAAAAATAAAAATAATTATCTTGTTACAGTCATCCCAAAATATCTCAAATTTCCAAAATAATATTAAATCAAAGTAGAGTCATCAACTCTACTCCTCTAAAACATTTTTCTCAATATCCTCACCTTCATTCTTCTCTACTTCCACCTTTGAAGTTTTCTTAACATTTTGGGCATTCTTCTTTGTCTCCATCATGGTAGAACTCTCTGCTATGTCACCTTCTTAACATTTTCTTTGTTTATATTCTTTGACTGAATATTATCATCAGGAACTTGGTCATTTTCCAGCTGATTAGTTTCAGTTGGTCTTCGACTTGTGTAAAGTCAATGTCAAAGTCTGGATCCCAAGGACAAGAGTAATCTTTCACTTTTTCTGTAAAAAATTTTGAATCATTTTCGATACTTTACTTCAAGCCTCCATTTTCTTTCTCATAGAAATTTTTCAATTCATCCACTTTCTTTCTCCATCGTTCCATGACCCACACTTCCAAATTGTACAAAACATCAAGCTTGTCATATTTAGACTGCAACTAACGACATTTTAAATTTGAAGAATCAGCTTCTTTTTAACATACTCAAATTTGGACTTCCACTATGTCACATCCAATTCTAAGGTTTTCTTACTCTCTTCATGGATTCTTTTTCAACTTTCAAATTTTCATTTCCTGCAAGCAAAAGCCTGCACCTTTTTACAATCTCAGAAAAAGAACAAAGATCTTGCAAAAGTTCAAATATGTTATGACCAGCACACAAAATGTATTCTCAATTTATATAAACTAACACATTATCAATGCTGTTCGAAGACCCTAAATTGAGTAGTTTCTTTGAATAAAAATTTTCTAAAACTTGTTTTTCCATGGGAGTCATAAAGTTGTTTATGAACTCCAAGTGTTTGCCACCAGTACCAACTTACAATTTTTCATTCATAGAAATATCCCATGTTGGTATAAGCAAATCACTTCCTTCAAAAATTTCAAATTTTGAATTCTTTTTTTGTAGAAGCATCAATCGAACTTATTTCTTTGCCCTTCCTTTTTAGGGTAAACTTGGGTTCTTTGATTACAATTCCTTTTTGCTTTTCCGCCAAAGACACGATTAGCTCTATACCTTTTTCCACTTCAGTGGACTATGATCTACCCCTAAGCCTTGAACTACTTCTTGGGTTGTAGTTCTAGAAGTTCTTGGGTTTCCTTTCACACTACTTGTTTCTTTCACATTTTTCTCACTTCCTTTACTACCAAAACTAGATCCAACTAGTTTAGTCTCTGCAAATTGTCCAGGGACGAAATATATATTATGACACCCAATTTCAAAGCTGTAAGATTTATCTATGGGAATTTCATTTATAATTGTATATGAAAGAATCTTACCATTTGAATTTTCCACTTCTCTTTCAATCACCAGGCATTTCTACGTTAGTATAAAACACAAATATATGAGTTCCACTATATTTTTTTTCAACAATTCACAAAAAAGGAAAAAATTAATATCAGAAAAACAGACTCAATTTTCAAAAGTTCAATGATGTCCCCACATCCAACCCAGCCATACTCAACAGATTCTATGGTAGTATTTCAAAAGGTCTCACAATGTACATGAATTTGTTTACCTATTAGAATCTATAACAAATATGGATTATGGATTTCCAAAATCATTCAGGTGACCACATGACAAAGCCTTTCTATTATTCCAATCATATTGTATTTCCATCTAGGCTTTCTTTTATTCCAATCACATACTATTCCCATCTCTCCAAAGTTCTGGTGTTTTAAGAAAAAAAATATATTCTGTTTTACATCCATGAGCTGATTATGGACTTGTACAAACCAACTTAGTTAAATTTTTGTTTTGCGGATAATAAAAACCTCTATCTTCAACATACTGACATTTTTGACACAACACAAAGAAAAACCACCATAGTTCTAAGCTACCAATCACTTTACATGCTCCATAGACTAACAAGAACCCCATTATCATCCTGATTGTGTTTGGATTCAATTGTCATAATTTCCCCTTATGAAATTTCACAATGTCAACAAATAACAGATGCAAAGGAAAACATAACGCAGCTCTCATGTGTGACAAGTAAGTTGTCACACATCTTTCAGGTGAAAGATGGATCATATCAGTCTTCCTAACTCGTATCAACGGTTTCAAATTGTGGTATTTCGGGATAAAAGGATACAAAAAGTACTCTCCATTATATTCATGTTGTTGCTCATGCAGTAAACCATTACATTTCCAATTGTTTGACACAACATCAACATACACACCCTCTTCTATTTTTTCATCCTCAAAAACAACAACAATTTGTATCAACATAGTACTCTCACTATCCTTAAACTTTAATTCTTCTTCTTTCGAAGTTTCACTCATAGCATCATTAGAATATTCTTCCATTTTAGATTTAGATTTGGATACGTACTCGAAAGTGGAAGAACTCATGTTTAAAATACCATAAAATAGAGGAATGAGAATGGTACCTACGAATTTATTCATGAGTTAGTTTCTTCATCATGAAATGAAGACTCGATCGCAACTGCAAGCAAATGCGCATAAAATTTTTAAGTATAAATTTAGAAAATTTGCAGCAAAATTATTGTCAACAAACTCATCGATAGCAAGTCTTCGCATACTATGATTTTTTCTCAAAACCTTTTTTTTTTCCATACTTTTTGTGAATGAGAAAGACAAGAATGCTTTACCAAATTTTTTATATTGAAATTTATTGCATTTACAGAAGTTCACTCTGATAACGACTATAAAAATTGAATGGCTCAGATTTATCTTCTTCATGAAGTTATCCATCCTTTCATCATAACCGTTAAAGCGAGATATGCATCTCCATACATTAATGACTTACCTCAGTAAACGAAGATGACATGATATGTATATTATTCCTTTTGTTTTTTTTTTTAAACATCTATAGTACCACGAACAACATATACATTGACCACAACCCCACAATCACCGCCTCTTCCAATTTTGTCTACTGCTACAATTTTAGGATCATCAGATTCACCCTTTAAAGAATCGAAGCCCATTGAATCTTCAATTTCCATCATTTCAACACTTCAATAAAAAAATTCCAATGCAAGATTAATTTATATGTCGAATTGGTTTAAATTAATTTTCATGCTCCTGGCTATCATTGTCTTGAATTCCTCAAAACTGATATCAGGTAATATCACAATCGGACGATTATGTCCACTTACGGAGCCCATGAACTCAGCAATTCTTAGTGTAGCCAGTGTTGCAAAAATAGAGAGAAAATTTTAGACCAATGAGAAACTATAATTTGAAGTATATTAAAAAATAATAATACGTAAAGAACTAAATGCTCCTTTGGAGGTACGAATGCCCAAAAAAAAAATTGATCATATATTAAAAAAGAAAGAAAGAAAAATTGATGAAGGAGGAAATATCCCTCTCAAGGACGGGATGGATTGACCTTCCTAGGGATGGAATATCTAGATGTCTCAAATAAAATGTCCCCTTCTTCCTTCTATTGTGCACAACCACAAAATACTCTGTAAACTTTGTTTTTTGTTCAAAAAATATCCTTACACAAATGTAATCAAATTTACAACCACATAAGCCTTAAATCAGTATAAAACCTCTTTTGCAAATCCTTCTAAAAAAGAAAAAGTTAATAAAGTAAAGAAAATGACTATGGAAATCAAATAAGAAAATTGAAAAACAAAAATGAAAGGTCTAACTACCAAGAATGATCTTGGGTTTACAGTGGACTGAAAGATCAAGCCACAAGGAAGATATCTTTGTTCATTTTTGTCTTGTTTTTTGTAGTGTTTTAATTTTCTTTCGACTTTTGAATTTGGTATTTGGAAGGGAAAGAAATAAAAGCAAGTAAATTGATAGATGGAAGTAGTTAGAATAACTAACACTACAAAAAACGGGGACATATACGACTACCCTTAGGCGGTAGTATAATAAAAAGGCCGTCGCATATGTCATATGCGACGACCATGTGACGATTTTTGGACAGTTGCAAATACAGGCATGGCAAAAATGGTCCAACAGTAGAAAAGCCGTCGTATATACTTTTAACAACAGTATAATCTACAGTCCTAATATGGCATGGTATAAAATACTATATACGGCCATAGTGCAAAAGAAATATTTACAAGGGGGTTACAATAGAATAAAAAGCCGTAGTATATAATTTGTCATGTATACTACGGCTTGTAAGCCGTCGTAGATAAATGACCTTTTTTGGGACATATTCTTTACTCGTGACCTATAAATGAAATATTCATCGATTAAACACTGTCGTATATAATTCTGATATAAAAATACAGCGGGCTATAGGCTGCTATATATACGTTGCTGTGTACTCAAAAATTTAACCGTTGCATATCCATAGCAATTGAAACGAATAACTTTATTTTTTTTTCCCTTGATATGCACTTTAATAGCATTTATGAATGTTTTTTATTAGGTATATATGGATGCTTGGATACTTTGATCATCTTTATTCTGCATATGTGAAGGATCATGTCATCTTACAAAAAAAACATTTAGTTATCTGAAATATGAATACGAATAACCATTAATAAGAAATAGAATAGAAACTGCCATCATACTGTGAATTTCAATGTTGAGAATACAACAAGCATTGTTATGACAACAGAGTAATTGTCTATTGTAGATTTCCCCTTCAGGAAAGTATTTTCGTGAATGCATAGCACTCTAAGTTCTTGCAATTTCTCCACCTTCCATATCTTAGAGCCTATGGTTGTCATTGCGATTGTCTTTAAAAATTATGTAAAGCACTTCCTAAGTCGCATATCTAGCTTTTTGTTTATATCTTGATCATTCATTTTGTTTTAGGGAAAGACAAGATCTCCAACTTTCAATTTTGGATCTTTGACCTTTTTATTATGATAGTGAGCAAGCTTCCTTTTGTAGATAGCTTCTCTTTGTGAGCTGCATTATGTCTAATCTCTTCCAAGAGATTCAAATTTTCAACAAGTTTCCGATCATTTCAATTAGAACTAAAAAGATAAAGTCTAGAAGATGAGTTTCCTATCTCCACAAGAATCAATGCATATATTCCAAAATATAGATTAAATGGAGATTCTTTAGTTCAAACATATGGGTTGGTTCTATAAGACCATAAAGTATTTAGTAGTTCATCTATCCATTTTGCTTAGTTGAATCTAGCCTCTTTTGTATTCCTTGTAAAATTATTCTACTGGTCTCTTCATTAAGACTATTTGTCTGTGGATATCCCACACATGTGAATCTGTGAGCTATTTTTAGATCTTCACGAAATGTTTGAAATTCTTTGCCCATCAAATTGTTTGCCATTGCCTGTTATTAAGATTTAAGGTATGTCAAATCTTGTAATGACATCTTCCCAAAAAAGTCTTTAATCTTTCGAGATGTGATAGAAACTAAAGATTTAGCTTCTATCCATTTTGTCTATTAAGAAAGACCCTATAGCTTTAGGAAAAGGGCCAAGAAGATCCATGCCCTATTACTTTAAGGGGAATGGGTTGCTGATTGAATGCAACTCATAAGTTGAGAGATGATGTATATTGTAATGAATTTGACATTTCTGGCATGTTCTGATCAAGGAAAGAGCATCCTCTTCCATAGTGGGATAGAAGTATCCCACCCACATAACCTTCTGGTTAGACTTCTGGATTCTATAAAATATCCACAAATACCTTCGTGTATTTCTCGAATGATGCAATTACATTCATCTAGTGTTACACCTTTCAACATAGGCCAAGAGAATGCTCGTCTATACAGTTGATCTTTCATTATGACACATTGATATGTGTATTTTATATTGGATTTATTATATTTTTTGTCTTTAATTGTAATTAATAATAAAATGTGTTTTTTAATGGAAAAACACTTATTCCCATATTTGGTTTATAGGAATAAAATATTCAATTTAGTCAAATAATCTCAAATAAGGTGAAATTTCAATCAAAATACTTCAGTAGTTGGTACAAAGATGATTCAAGCAAGGAGTCGTAAAGAAAAATTAAAATTTGATATGAAATATCAAGAAGATCCCCAAATCTTTGGAAGATCTTAGAAGCCCTTTTGAAAGACTACTTTTTTATTTCCTACTCCTATTGGAACTAGATAAAGGCTATGCAAAGTGCAGTTATATAATTCTATTTATAATTTAAAATGAATTTTTTTATAATTTATTTATTTACTAATATATAAATTAATGTTTTTTTTATATTTTTAATTTTCTGAAATAATAATTCAAATAAGTTAAAATATATTTTTACATATGAATAAAATTAATAGTGGATAATTTCATTAGATAGTCAAAACATTATATATGCTAAGTAAATCATTATATAGAGTTATAAACTTGGTGAAGAAAAGAAAAAAAGTCATAGCTAATATAACAGTATTTAAAAATAAATAAGGTATTTAATTTTCAAAATTAAATTATTGAGTGTTTTAATATAAAAATTCCATATGTAGCCTTTGCCTTTTACTCATCCACAATTTTCAGCAATTATAGATAGTTATAAATATATGTTTTGAAATTCAAATTTTATAATAGTAACCGTGGTGATGATACCATTAATAACAATAAAAATTTTAAAACTTTTAATATATTTTTTAAAAAATAATTATCAAACTCTTTCTCAATGGAGAGCCTCTCCCTTTTCTCCTTTTCCCCTATGTAATCTCATCACCTAAAAAAAACGTAATAATAATAATAATAATAATAAACTTGGTTTAATCCTTAAAAAAACATAACAAAACTTAATGTCTTGATTTTGATTAGAAACTTTGACATAAAAAAATATAAAAAATAAAAAATAAAAGAATGTCTCCTATTAACTGGGAGTTTCATTCAGAGAGGAGAAAAAAAAAAAAGCAACTAACTAAGGAAATAAATGTTCTCTTGAAGCATTTTGTAGATAAATGAAGTCAAATGAAGAGTTGCAGATAAAGAAGCGTGTTATAGGAAATTGAACAGTTTTGTTAGGAAAAAAAAGGAGGTCTTTTTCATTTAGGAGAAAAAAAATGAAGGGTTTAGCAGGAAAATAAGGAGTTATTAAATCAGGTGACTCAAGCGTAATTTTTTTGTGGGAAATGAAAAGTTTAAAATATTTTGATTTCACGAATTTATAAAGAGACAGAATTCCAAAAGCCATTTACATGGTTCCTCCAAATCATTTAAACAACTTATTTGGAGCTTTCAGATAACCTTAGGTGGCATTTCATAGGAAGATGTCTCTACTTTTATTTATTATAATAGATTCATATTATTTCTCAACCTATGAATACGGGTCGGTACCAAGTCTTTAAAAGGCATATCTTAGAGATCAAAGTCATTTGTTGTCCGTGAGATTCCAAGATTTTTCTTCTCTTTTTTTTCTCTTTGGAGTTTATGTTAGAACAATCGACGATTTGTTTTATTGATATGAGTTTCTAAATCTTTAGTGGCTAAGGTCTTTTGTGAAGACCAAAACTTTTATGAATATTATGATTAATTGATTTTATTTATTCAAGTCCCAAATGCCTATTTGTTATTACTTGCTCCCAATACTTATGATTATCTGGCCAATAATTGTGCGATTATGATTTAAGATGCGATCTAGGTACAGGGAGAGATTAGGTTGAATTAAAAAAGAGGTAATAATAACATGTAATTAAATTGACTAAGAATAAAATTGTATGGTTTCTAACAAAAAAATCTGCGGTGGATTTCAAGTTAGGGAATTTCATAGAGTTTTATGTGGTTTCAATGGTTAAAATCACATACACATGATTAATTTAGTCATTGGGATTTGGGATTTTTCACTAAGGAATTAGGTCTAATCTATATTCGGGAATTCTACCGTAAACAAATTCGTTAATTAAAATTAACCATAGTAGACAGAAAAGGAGTAGGTTGGATGAAGGGTACCTTAGTCCATTCTCATCAATAATTGTTCTTTCATAAATTTTTATCTTATTTGTTTTAATTTTAGTTAGACAAAATTACTCTTATTTTTGGGTTTATGTTGAATATAAAGAAAAATAATATACCAGTCAGATAACAATCCTCATGGAAACGATACTGTTACTCATTCTATATTACTTGGTACCTTTGTATATTTGCAAATTATCACTTCACATATCTAGAAGCCACGAATTTGACCTTTTTTAACTTCCAAGCTATCTTTAGGAACATGTTGTGTCATCTATGGTTGGAAACATCCAAGAAGATGTTATGTCAACACAATTTATGTGTGGAAGCTCAATAGCTTTCTTGTTTAGAGGCTTTATCCAAATACCATCTAGTTTTGTACCTTTATTTATCTTCAACGGGAAGTCAACTTCTATGTTGTCCTTTCGAGGAATGTGCTCTACCTCTATGTAGGTGGAGTGCGAATAGAGTTTTTGCGCAATAGTCAGATATTTCTACATATTCTCTCCTTATGCTTCATATTTGCCATTGATATGTCCAATTAGAACTTGTGAGTTAGTTTTGACTATGATGTTTTGTATATGGAAGCTTTTTGCGACTTGTAGTCCTAAAATGAAAGCTTTATATTTTGATTCATTGTTGCTTATAGAAAAACTATATTTTAGTGTATAAGGAAATCTTGCACCTTCTGAACGTGTAAGTACAAATCCTACACCATTAACAGATCCATCTGTGTGGATTGTTTAACATTCCTATAATGAATAAACTTGTGTTAGACTCATTGAGGGTAGAAACCTTAGGAATGGTGCATTTGCAAAAGAAGTCAGAAAGAATTTGCCTTTTGACAGTTTTTCAGGGTAAGTAGTTTATATCAAACTCTAAGAGTTTAATTGCCCATTTCATAAGTCTGCCAGCTAGGTTTGGATTATGAAGGATGTGTCTAATCGGAGCCTTAGTAAGCACATTTATTGTATAAGAATAAAAGTACGATTTTAGCTTTCGGTTGTGACTACAAAAGTCAAGACCTGTCTCCACATAGGATTATCGGGGTTCTAAACCTTGTAAAATGTGACTTGTGTAGTATATAGGTTTTATTCTTGAACCCTGGATGGTACATAAAAACTAAACTAACTGCCTGGTCAAAGATGGACATGTAAAAATATAAGATTTCACCTATGGATGGGGAGACTAACATATTTAGATTAGCCAAATGTGCTTTGATGTGATCAAAAGGCTTTCTGACACTTAGGTGTCCAATGGAATTGTTTGGGGTTCTTGATTACATGATAGAAAGGCAAGGACTTTCCCCCCACTTTTAGATAAAAATCTATTTAGCGTTGCAATTTGATTTGTACATATTGAAGCTAAGTTTTATTTGTTTTTTATGTCATTATCTAACTTAACTTAGCTTAATTATATCATTTTAGATATATTTTACCGCTCTATACTTGATTTTTGCTTGTAGGAATTTTTGGTTGAAAAATGCTCTAAAAAATATCAAGTTGGCACGATAATTTTGCCAAAATGGGCAAGGAGGAGACCATGGCTCCACAGTCCGAGCCATTCGGCACCAGACAACTACTGGAATTCTGCCAATTTTGAAGATTAGTCTGGTGTCAGATGCGACAATAGTTTTTATATTTTTTTTAGATTTTAGGATTATTTTGTAAGTATTTCTTTCTGTAGTAGGTTTCTAATTCATTATCAGACTTCTTTTAAGTACTTACCTCTTTGTAAGGAGTTTTTACTCCTGTAAATAGGGTCTTTCTCATACTTCTAAAAGTACGACTCAAGATTGATTTCTAGAGGATTCCCAAAGACAAAGGGCAAATTTCTCTCTCTCTTTTCCTTGTGATGCAATAAACGGGAACGAATAAATGGCTAAACAAAAAAAAAGAATGGGATATTGTAAAAACAGATAAGTTTTCCATTTAACGACAAAAAGTCAGAAAAATCACATTATAAAAGTCTATCTATAACTAAAGACAAACCGAGATATTTATAACCTAAAATCTACTCTAAACCTAATTGGAAATTAAAAAAAAACCCTAAAAATATAAAAAGCTCAAAATTCAAAGTTGAGCCCATTCCAAGCTCGGGCAGCCTGCATCATTCTCCTCGGCTTGGAAAAGATTCGTTCTCGAATCTGACTCATCCTTACCAGCAGCGTTTCTAACAGTGCTAAGGCCCAAAAGTACTCTAATTAAAAATAATAATAATAATGAAACTTCTAATTGAACTAATAAAAAACTTAAGGACCAAATCTATAATTTTAAAAGTTGATGCTCTGGTCTGCAAAAATGAAAAACTGCATCTTCTCCTTCATTGGAAACCCTAGCCGCCACCTTGTTGACCAGCCGTCTACCCTGGTTCGATCTGCATCTAGCTGCTGCTCATCCGTCCACTCGCCTAGTGCTTGGTTTGAACAGTCCCTCCATGGATGCTGCTGCTTCAAGATCAGCCAGATCTGCAGTACAGTCTACTGTTCGTCACGCCACTGCTTCTACTATTCTGCCGGCCTTGCTGCTCACTTGAGAGATCTACCCACTGCTTTGGTGGTTTAGATCTGCTCATCTGCTCGACTGGAACTGGTTGTCACCGCCTAGTTGGCTTGGATCTAGCTCCCACTGGACTATTACCTCACCGGCCATGGAGTGGCTGGCAGCAGTCTCGGTAACTGTTCTAGCAACTTTTGAAACAGAAGATTGTTTCTCCAGTCGTCCCTTTTTTTTTTTTTGATGATCCGCCTACTCACTTAATCAAAAATCTCGATTTTCATTCCGAGATTCCAGAAAGAAGATGGTTGTTAGGTCTGTTGTTCCAGTCGATTACGTCGCCCCTGGTTCAATGTTGCAAACGAATTGACATCTTCCTCCTCATCTTGGGATTCAATCTCTGATTCTGCTCCCTCCTTAGTCTGAATGTCCATCCTAGCTTGCGCCAGTTGCCATTCCAAGTCTTGGATCCGCCATCTCTGTTTTTCACTTTCGTTTTCTCACAGGTCTTGTTGACAAGGCTCTTCGTCTTCCTCAAGAACGACTCCATGTCCCTTTCCAGCACGATGCCGTCCACGGCCAATACGATTCTATTCATCCATTGGTGAAGGCAACCTATGCTCTGATACCAACTAATGCAATAAACAGGAACTAATACAGGCTAAACAGAAATAAAAAAATGGGATATTGTGAAACACACAAGTTTTCAGTTTAATGACAAAAGTCGGCGACAAAAAGTTGGAAAAATTACATTGTAAAAGTCTATCTGTAACTGAAGACAAAACGAGATATTTATAACCTAAAATCTACCCTAAACCTAATTGGAAATTAAAACAAACCCTTAAAACATAAAAAGCACAAAATTCAAAGTTGAGCCCATTCCGAGCTCGAGCCAGCCTGCATCACTTTTTGTTCTTAGGTTTTATTAATCATGTCTTGTGAGTAGTTCTCTTTTGTTAACAAGAACATGAAGTAGGTTATTTTGTTATAAGATTATGAGATTCGATTTGTTTTTCTTATTAAAGATTTGATGTTTATCTTAAGTATTTATGCAATTCTTGTTTTAATCTTATTAATTTTGTTTATTAATTTTGCTTAATCACCTATATTGATTTGCACGATTATATTGTTAGGGTTTAAATATTATCAATAAGATTGATTTAAATTAGGTTTTCGATACCAACTTGATTTAACTAGATAATTGCATGAATTAAAGCTTTGTTTAATGTAATTTGAAGTTGATGATGGCTTCATGTTTTATGCAATTTAATTGATTAAATCTATCTTTAGCTAAGACTTAGGTTTAATTGATTAAGTTAGGGATTTTATTTCTTGCTACAAGAAGTTGATCTATTTAAAAGATATAATTTTTGAGAGTGAAGACAAGTTCTAAAATCAACTACTTAATTATGTTAATTGATTTATGATTGACTACATAGCAATTGACCTACAGATGGTTTCTTGTTGACAGCTTTCTCATCTATATTCTTTTTTTAACTAGCTTTTAATTCTTTGTTTAATTTTTACTTACAAAACTTTCAAAAATCTCTTCTTTGTTACTTATAGATTAGTTTTTATTAAACTTAAATTCAAATCTCTATGGGTTCAACCCTATTTGCCTAACTCCATAAGTTTTGATAGTTAGAATTAATTTTTTTATGTTACGATGCACGACCACTATTCTACCACCAAGTTGTTGCACTTCCTTTATCATTGTTAGAGCTTTCATATCAATCAAAGCTTTTATTTTGGTGGGATTTACTTCTAATCCTCTCTAAGATACCATGTATCCTAGTAATTTGCCAACCTCTACACCAAAAGAGCATTTTTTTGTATTGTGCCTTAAGCCATGCTACTTCATTGTAAGGAAAGATTCCTCAAGATCTTTGAATACTGCCTCTATACTTGTTGATTTTATGACAATGTCATCCATCTCTTCTTCCACATTTCTTCGTAATTATGGGCAAACATGTGATTTATCATGTTATAAAAATCTGCACCTGCAATTTTCTAGCCAAAAGGCACTCGAGTATAGCAAAATAAACCATGTGGAGTGGCGAAAGAAGTCTTATCTTCATCTTCAAGGGCCATTTGTATCTGATGATAAAATTTATGGGTATCTAGAAACATAGGAGTGTAAATCCTGCCCTACATAAACAAGTTGATCAATTCGAGGCATTAGATGTGGCTTTTTTTAATTGACTTATTCATGGATGTAAAATTAATGCACATCCATCAAGATCCATTAGGTTTAGGAACAACAATTGGAATGGAAAGCCGAGTGGGGAATTGCACCTTCATACAGTACCAGCAACCAAAGATCTTCGACTTCATTTTTCAGTTCCTCATGTGTTTTAAGCTCCATAAACCTTCTTTCTTGAACAACTGAAGGGTAAGAATTAGGAATATCATTCTATGTTTAAAAATTTTTCTTGGAATTACGCTCATGTCCTTAGTGGACCATGCAATTACATCTTGATGTTTTGCTAATAAATCAAGGGGATCATGTTTCATCTTTATTGGCTAGCCTTTAGCCACGAAAATTTTCCATTCCGGATAATTAGCATTTATATGGAACTCTTCCAATTTTATGGCAAGTTCTATGCGATCATCCATTTCTAGATCATGGATAACTTTCTTTTTTGAAAAAATCTATGTAGCTTTAGCAATAGTACTGTGATAACACATATGACTAGATTGAATATCACAAAGGATAATGATGTTATCCTCTAATGTAGGAATGATCAACTAATTCTTGAAAGTATCAATTTGAGTTTTCATCAGATTGAAGCTTGGCATTCCTCATACAACATTATATGATGATTGGACACTCACAACAACAAATTCTACTTCAAAATAATCAAGGCAATTTAACTATACCAAGGGCATAAATCATTTCTCTAGAAAAACCAATAAAAGGACATTTCTACTTAAGAATCTTTGAATCTGGAAATTGATTTT
>JAOXNR010018829.1:0-10107 GCA_028571225.1 Parsonsia alboflavescens
TATATGAATTTATTCCTATTTTTTTCATTTTTTAGATTTTTTTTTAATACTTTTGATCAAGGAAATGCATCAATTTCTAATTCTTTAAAACGTTTTCGACAATAACTTTAAAAGATATATAAGTAGATGACCTATATTGTGAAGTAGGAGTACTGAAGAGGAGTAAGGGTTAGTGAAGGGTTATAATTATAGTCAGTAATTTCTAGCCATGTTTATTTTTTCCTTGCATGCACACATTATCTATAATTTATGTATATTGAAATCTAAAGAACGATCGAATTACTATGAAAACTAAACTCTCTGTTTTTTTTTTTTTTTGAAATTTCGGAATTATTAATTTTAATTGGTTTCTGCATCTGTAAAATATTATTATTTTCAGCATGAGATCAGTAATTGAAAGATACAACAAAATGAAAGAGGAGCATCAGCATCTGTTGAATCCATCTTCAGAGATCAAGGTAACTTATTTGACAAATCACTTCCTCCCTTTAATTATTATCTTAATTTATTAATTAATTACTGCAAAACACAAATCTGTGACAAGAAGGAAAAAGTACAGACAGGGCAAAGTTAGATCTAGCTAGGATTATAATGGTCTCTAGCCAACGGCAGCAACCTTCTAGCATCGAAGGGTCTCTAATGCGATGTTTCAATATTATGGAAATGAAGATGAAAAGAGAAGCTTTTATATATAAATATATATATATATATATATTTATTTATTTATTTATATGTCTGGACTGACTTTAATTAATGGAAGGAAATGAAAGGAATGAAAAGGGGAGGGAATTGAAGGGAATGGGAAGATTTTGATTGGTTGAAAAGAAAGGAATTTCGTATTTAATAAATTTTTTTATACAAAAAAAAAAAATATATATATATATTTATATATATTCCTTCTGTTTTTTTTTTTCCCTTCTCAAAACACTTTTACTGGCTGCATTCTTTTTATATTTCTCCTTACCTTGTTATTAACTATTCAAACATAATAAATATTCAATCTTTTCATATTCCCTTCTCCTCTCTTTTCCACTCCCTCTAGTTACTCTCCTCTTTTCCTTCCATCCATACTTAGAGAAATAACCTAACAATTTTCACCTTAAAAAGAAAACATTTAGTAACTTTCCAAAATTTTATATTTATATATATGTATGTTTATGTGTGTGTGTGTCTAGGGTTCTAACTTTGCTAATCTTAACCTGTTTGTCCATAAAGTTTTAGTCATATATACCACACGATTTGGTAAATATATGGTGTCTTTGGCCTTCTAAGTTACAGAGAACAAAAGAGTTCAAATTTTGAAAGAATATATGCAATCATAAATCAGTAAACAGCTTGAAAACAAACTAGTTATGAATTGGGGGAGTAGTAATTTGTACTGAATTTGTTAATTATTTGGTACAAATTAACAAACCCTAGTTTGTATGGTGTGCTGCTTAAGATTCTGTACATCTAAATGGCTAACCATAGTTAAGCAATTGGTAATCCCTCATGCCCTCATGAAGCCCTTAGTTTTTCAAAGTTGACCTCTGGGGATCAAAATACAAAAGAGAGGGAAGAAGAAAAAATTAAAGGACTTTAGAGCAAGATTTACATGTGCATGCATTTCTCTTCTCAAGTGTACAAGTTGCATGAAGATGTTAAGTATCAGAAAACAAATGACAAGAGAATTCCAAGTTGGTTCTTGAACAGGCTCAAGAGAGGGCTTTGGAAAAAATTGGCCAAATGGAAGAATCACATGGAATTTGCTCCTGTTAGACTGTGTTTTAAGACAACCTCAACCAAGAAAAGAAAGGTGCATGATGGACTGAGCTTACAGCTAAGTGCTGCTACTTGAAGTGCAGGCAGTAATTAATTTGGTATTCCGTGATGTTCAATGGGAGAAAGAGTTGTGATTTGGTCTGTTGAGGAAAAGAAAAGGAGATAGCAATTGAGAAAAGGGCCTTTTTTTAACCCTCAAAACTTCCAATCTAGCTAGTTCTCTTACTTTGGCTCATTGGGTAACTAATTAAATCTTCAAATCTGTGAATGAGTCTTGAATTAACCTTCCAAAGGAAGAAACATGATGCCATTCTTTCTCTTCCTTTCTTTCCTGTCTAAATAGATCACACTTCCGAAACTAGGAAGAAGACTGAGGAGGTTGTATATAAGAAGCTTTTAGATCTTTCAACCAGTGAGACTAATTTGATGGGCTCCTTGAGTAAGCACTGCCGATGGAAATTTCCATCCTGTAGAATGCTATGGAGAAGAGAAAAAATATTACAATATCTCCGCCAGAACTGAGCTTTAGGCTCAGTTAGTAAGTGTGTATATATATATATAGTCCTTGAAACACTGAAGAAATATATGGAAATTTTCACCTGCAATTTTCATAGTTCTTTCTTCAAAGAGTATATCAACTCAAGAGTACTACAGAAGCAAGAAAGTACTGTTGAACAATGGGAATTAAGGGATCTGCAAACAGTAGATATGTAGGCTAAAGCAGTACACTAGATGATGGTTTTGATTTATAATATATGGACAAGGCACAAGCTAACACAATGCCTTCTATTTGAATTTGCAGAAGAAGATGAGCTGAAGCTAAGGACACAACACGTCAAGTGGTGCCCTGCTAGAGCTTCCGATCATGAGCCTGCACATAATTCTGTTAAAAGATAGTTCGTTTAGAAAACAGATAGTTGCCAAAGAATATTGCAAACTGAAGAAAGTGAAAGCACCTCAGGGAGAAGGAATCATTCTCCGTTCCTATCTCAAATCTTACCTATAGATTGTCCAGAAGGTATGATTCTTGCCACTCAAAAATACAAAAAGAACTAAAAACATCTGAAACAACATAGTGAGCCAGTCAATTATGGGGAGATGTGATTGAGAAATAAGATTAGCATTCTAATGAGTTCTTCAAGAGAACCTTTTGTGAACGTATTACAGATACCATTGAGCCAGGCAAGAAGCTTTTAGCATAGTTGGAAGTTTAATTACGTGACATCACACTTCCAAAGGAAGATTCTCACGAACACAAGCAACAAAGGGACATCAATCACAAGATATTCCGTTCTGAGAGAATGAAAGTTCTCTCAATTTGACAACAAGAATTTAAAGTTTTGCAACAATGGAATCTCAATTTCTGAACACCAAGAAAGTTTGAAATCCTGGTACGGAGAACAATACTGAGTGCAAATTTTGCAACATCTCAATCCATCATGTATCTTGAAGTCTTATAGCTGTGCTGTTTAGTTAGAATCCATCAGTGGCAAGATCAGTAATAGGTAATGAATTTTCAGCATGGATTCGGGTAATTCCTGCCTGTTCCCATTTCCTTCTGAAGTCTACCCTAGTCCTGTATTGGCTTCTATCATCATCAAAGGTGCCAAAACTCCATGAATGAGGGGCAATCATCACCAAATAGATGAAAAAACAAGGCAAAGATCCCAGGTAGAACTTTTAGTGAACGAAATCAATTGAGGCTCATCATATCTATAAATGGCCCTCTGAGGCTTGTATGGGTAAGGGGCATCTAAAGAGCAAAGAAAAAGATGCTCAATGGATAAGGAGATCATTGACTGAGGCTCTTTACCACTTATTGAAAGAATGATTATTGCCCAAGATGTAGGAATAGTGCTTCTGAAGGGGAAACCAAAAACCCAGAGAATCATTCACAGATAACTAAAGAACTAATACCAATATACTACTTTGTGATCTAACAATACATAGGCAAATTCTAGAGTTTTAATGATGGTTTAACTCCAAAAGAGCAATGGGCAATAAGTTGAAGACATATTTTTTGACAGGTATAAAGGAGATAATTCTCATTGCAGTATTAATTTGAGGTATTTGGGCGTGGATCACAGGTATATCCATAAAGGTAGGCAATGCCTTATTACATACTTGGAGAGAAGGAAGAAACACAATTTTACAACAAAAAAGTGAAAGGAGGATGATAAGAGGACTTCTATTCAAAATTGGTGAGAACAAAGGGGGCATCTTCATACACACATATTGCCAAGCTCTAAACAGGTTAACCTCATCTAAAAGCTTAAAATTCCTAGAAGATGTGTTCCATAATACATTGCCAGCACATCTCTCAAACTATAGAGGAAATGACTAAAGGGATATTAAACATAGCTCATATAGATGCTCAAAACTAACAATCATGTAAAGACACAAAAATAAATAGATGAATAAAATGTCACGGATATATTGAAAATCCGAAAAATTAGGACAAGGTCAGAGAAAACATCTATATGAGATAAATTACATTGCAAGCATACAAGAATGTACATGCTAAGGAGTTGTTTCAATATTTGTGACTTCAAAAGTTACATGATCAATAAAGGAAAAAGTCATGCGAACCCAATGCTGATACCTCATAACTTCAAAGTTGCATCAGCATGATTTGAACTACAGAAGATTATGGAAAGTTTATTCTGATTGAAAAAGGTTATTTTGCTGCAAAGTTTAAGTTATCAGTAACTAAATATGACAATTTAACAATGCAATTTCCCTTACCACCCTGAAGGAAAATTCTAACTCGATCATAACTTACCACCGGCTTGACTTGTTTTAAGCAACATATTCTAAATGCACCAGTGTTTTACTTTGGGGAAGAGAATGGAATCCTTTTGTTAGTCCATATGTTGATACTAATTTCCTGAACTGATGAACTAGAGCCTAGTTTATCTTTCTGAGAGGCAAGGGATTTCATAGGTCTTTAAGTGGATCAAAGGTAATAACAAAACTTCAATCCATGAGGACATGAACTGATATAGAAATACCAATCAACTTAATTAGAAGCATAATGCAGATTCAAGTTTAGTGTGAAACATGTAACATAAACAAGTCAGATAAATTTAAGTAGATTGCCATTAAACCAAGGTTTGGGAGTTTATGAGAGGGAAGAGAAGAAGAGAAACAAAGATCAGAGATGATTTATTTTGTTAGAGAGTTCAGGAAGGAAGAATGGATTCCTTTTCAGTCTTATTTGGAAGATAGGAATGAAAAGAAATGATATGGTTCTTTTTTAGAGAAAGAACTTACATGCCATTCACTTTTCGATAACTTATATTTTATTTTGTTTTAATGTAAATATTTTATAAGTAATTTAGTCATTTTAATACTAGAGTTTTTGTTAACTTTCTCAATCTTTCCATTTCTCTCCAAATGTGGAGAGAAAGATTTGGAAACAAAAAAAGGATGTTTCATCCCTTATCTTTTCTTCTTATCACTTAAATCTTGATGTTCACTTCCACTCACTTCTCCTCTTATCTTTCCAAACCATTCCATCCAAACTGAGGATAAGGGAAAAATTCTAACTTTCAACATGTAGGATAAGTTTTGAAACCTTCATAGCATCCTCTTTTGAGCCTACATCCTCTTTTCAGACAATGACAACTGGGTTGTCAATAACAACTACTTTTTCTTTTCAAGTAATTTAATTCCTCAATTTCAAAGAAAATTTTACTCAAGCCCCATGTAACTTTTAACTAGCATTTTCCTCATTCCAAGTCAAATAAGGCAACATAAATTCTGGAGAAGATCATAATGTATCGCGTTCTCTGAATAAAAATGACACCAAATGATAATAACCCACTCTTGCACATTTTCCTATCATTGTTAGCAGAAGAATAGGGATCCAACAACTGCCCACTAATCCCATAACTTCTCATTGTTATTGTTCTGTAGTTATCAATAACTATCTAGAACATTTATTATAAATAGCTAGTTTTGTTTCTATTTTGATAGGAGAGATATTATGACTTGATTGTCTTATATTTGACACCCAGTCCTTCTCGAAATGCACTCTATCAGTTGTATTTCAATATATTTCAGTAATAAATTATCAGTTTCTTTATATTGTCCAATCTTCTTTCTTGCTTCTATAATTTTGGTTCCGTTACCAGGAAACGAAGATGGTAATAGAGACCAAAACCAATCCTACTCAAAATCCTCCGAATCTACCAATTGAAGCAACAGACACCCACCCACCTTCAACAACTCCAACCTTATTTTATTTCCTGCTCCTATCACCAACTTTTGTTTTCTAGAGAACAATTCAATGTTGTCCACAAACTTCACTAGAGATGAAGTAGATTATGAGATTCTTTACAGACTAGGGTAAACTCTTATTACCCATCTCTTTCATCTATTTTTCATTCATTGCCTGAGATAAAAGTAGTGGGAGCCTAGAAGGTGACAGTGAATGATTCGTTAATGGATCTAATAGATGAGGGAGTGGTTCTACGGTGGTGAAGCATGGAGGTTTTTGCTATTGGTGGCCCATTAATATGAGCAAAGGCAAGAGACAAAGAGAAAGGATGTTCAAGCAGCAGATATAAAGAATTTTCTGCTATCAGGGCAGCCAAGGGAGAGATCAACTGGATGTTCTTTACTGGGGTTTCTGACTGAACAAGTCATGCTATGTTGAGAAGAAAGGATCCTGAAATGAGATTACCAGATGAATTTGGGGGACTTGAGAGTGTGAAGTATTTGTGTTAAAAAATAATTGAAATAACACTGATTTACCTAAAGAGAAACAGCACACATCTCCTTCAGATTTGACTGTCCAACACATGTGGAATGGCTTGCCGAGAAAGAAAAGTTATATGAAAAATTATGGTTGATGTTTCCTAGGTACAGGATAGATACATGACAATTTTGTCTAGGAGGCACCGATGGCCAAATGAATATCTGAGGTAAAGAAGAGGCTAAGAGGTACATGTTTAGATCATAAGAAACTCTCAATCGCTGACTAATTTGAAGGTGATCTCCAATATCTAAGAAGTCCCAAGAGGAAGCAAAATATGGAATTCTTGTCTGGTGATGAATTAACATGCAGCAGAAATCATATAGGAGGGATCCTGAAAGGAAACTTCGGAGAATTAGGCCAACATGAGCATGTGAAACAGGTTGCTGGAAAGATAAAGTTTAATGAAAAATCATGGTCAATGTTCCAGTGAAGAATGAAATGGGCATAGAAGAATGAAGCAAATAGACTTGCAGATGCACAACAATTTGTCAAGGAAGGCATTGATACCCCAATAAATATCTGATGCAAAAGGAGAGGCAAAAGGTACAGGTATAGACTCTTAGAAACTCTCAAATGCTTACCAAGTTGAAGGTCATCTGCAACCTTAACAATCAGGAGAAGGAAAAGAGGAAATTCCATTTGGTGTTGAACTAACTTGTAGCACGGACCATATATAGGAGGTTTATGACATTAGGTCAGCATGAAGAGAGCATTAAACGAGAGATCTCAACTTGAATATACCAAGAACACATTCAAGCAACTAAGCTGGGTCGTTAGGTTAATCTTTTCAACATGCAGATGCTAAATGCAAAAAGAGATCACGTGCCTTGTTTGAAAAATTTGTAGTTAGTTCAGATGATAGTTCACAATCTTCTCGATGCTGATCAGAATTCTTATCCCCTAGCCAACAGGATGCGATATCCATCCTGATAACATTCATCCACTTTGCCAAGAGTGTTTTTGCAAGATAGAGATTCATGAATACTCCAAAGGCCTCCTCCTCAACTGAACATAAAATCTCAGAAGCTGGTCATCTTTTTGGCCACTTATGAAGACTAGTATATTATGAATCACTCAACTATAAATGAGTGATCGTGCATCTATGTGCGCAAAATAGAGATGTGGGGGGAGGCAGGCCGGGAGGGAAGGGGAGTGGCAGAGGGAAATTAATAATATCTTTGCCGATGGAGATTTAGCATAAACTGAACTTTGGAGAGACCTGATTGAAAATTGATTTCAGGTACAGAACTAATTTCCTTCATAGCAATAGAAATGTCCTGTTTTCAGATGTTCTCCCTGTTTCTAATCCACATTTGAGAGATTGAATGGCCTCCAGCAACTTCATATATCAACATCTTTCCAAAGATCTTCCTGTTTCATTGTTGGGTTCCATCCAAGTCTGTAAACCAGAAAATGTTTTACTAGTTGCATGTCAGCCTCCTAGAGCCTTTCTTACAAGATGATAATTAATTACCTATTGCGGTATCCCAAGTTTAGCCAGAAGCTACTTCCAGGAATGGTTCCTCATTTCTAAGTTAAGCAGTAAGCAAGAACTACCAGTTATACTTAGTTTATGCAATTCAAGGTTTCCAGTCAAGGAGAGATGCAAAACACAATTCATAACTACTGCAGATTGCAGGATCCATAATTTTTATATAGATCTAATTCCATACTAGCATTCTTAGCAAATGTGTGGCATATCCAAAGAAGTCTAGGATATAACTACCTCTTGATATTTATACAGTGAAATCATAGGAGTTTGAGCACAATTTTGAGTTTTGCAGGTGGCTTCTGCATTCATCTCCTCAGATTTTGGACAATAGATTATTTATGCGAGATAAATAACAAACATATGTTGAGAGAAATTGTGCATAAGAATTTCCCTTCTCCAAACCATTTTAGACCCAAAAACATCCTAGATGCATAAAGAAAACGGACAAAAAGCCCATACATTTGTGAGAAAATAAATAAGTTGTTGAAACTTACAGACTTCTTTTGTCATAATAATGGTGCAACTGAAGTCCAGTTTAAAAGAGTATCTAGATTAACTTTCTTTTACTTTTTCGTAAAGCATCTAGAATGACTAATGACAATGCAGTTGTGGATTCTAATTGTCTCTGTTTGATTCACAACTCACAATTAAGAGAAACAAATATCAACCAATATTGCATTATCGTAAAATTAGTTATTAATACTTATTTTAATTTCCTTGACAGTTTTGGCAAAGGGAAGTTGCGAGCATGAGGCAGCAGCTGCAGTTCTTGCACCAAAGCCACAGGTAAGTACATTTATCAGGTCATATAACAGCTAGTCCTTAAGTAACTACCAAGAAATTTCTATTCTACTTCTTTACCTGATTGAAAGACATACACCATGCATACAAGTGCAAGATTAAGCATAAGTGAGCTGAAACAGCAAAGTTTAGTATACCTGCTATCCCCATTGTAAAGAAATTCAGACTGAATAACCATTCATGCTATATATGTAACACAGGAGATCTCGATATTATTGTAAAGCCATAAAGGTTATGTTTTACTAATGTACATGATTTTTATAATGTTCAAGGAAAAAAAACCCTATTTCAGGACCTAAAGAGAATAGCAAACTAACCAATACTTGGGAATCATTAACCAATGCAGCTCATTAAAGAGTACAGATCAATACCGTTCTTCTATAAAAGGCTGTTCATATACATAGTAGATCATTACTGTAACTTGTCCAAATAATTGCAGGCAGCTTCTGGGAGAAGAATTGTCTGGATTGAATGTCAAAGATCTGGAAAATCTGGAAAATCAACTAGAACTGAGTTTAAAAGGCGTCCGACTTAAAAAGGTAACATGCACTATTTTTCCAATAGAAAATTCCTATCTTAGAGTGTCCACAATGATAAATTTAGTTATTTGATTTCATTTGACATTCTGCAAATAATTTTTTCTTCCAGGAACAAGTTCTAACTGAGCAAATCAAAGAATTGCATCAAAAGGTCTTCTTGAAAATAAAATCCAGGTTCCAAATTGCATTAAAATTGAAATTTGCATCATGTAACTTCAATACTATTGCAGGGGAATCTCCTTCATCATGAAAATATTGAACTGTATAAGAAGGTAAACGTCATCCGTCAAGAGAATATACAACTGCAGAAGAAGGTAACAACTGTCTCAGATAATAAACTTGGCACTTGCTAAGATATAACTTCCAACTTTTATCCTTGCCTAATATATAAATCCTGTACATAAGATGAACCTTTAATAAGCTATCTATCCAGGTTTTTGGGCCAGGAAGCACCAAAGAAGCTGGCCTAAGTACAGACATTGTCCGTGGAATTAGTAACGTGAATGATTTACATGCACCCATCAGTCTGCAGCTTTGCCAGCCTGAGACACAGAAGAACGAAGCACCAACAAATCCTATGAAACTTGGGTAATAAACATCCTTCACACCTCGCAGAGAATTTGTGTCCTTGATTCTTCCAATTGTTTCCACTAACATATCATGAAAATTATAACAGGCTGAAGCTGCCCTAGCAAGAATGACAACTATCAGCTTCAGGTTTGATTGCGATATAGTAATTTTGTGGGGATTCA